>VMDR010003930.1:0-65843 GCA_007922815.1 Macrotus californicus | reverse complement strand
CCATAGGCCTCAACGGATATGTGAGCATCCTCATTAGAGGCATCTTCTCTTCCCTTGCTGCCCTTGTCTAAACTTACGAGAGGGCTGTGCAACAGCCCTGGCCTGAGATTTGGGAAATCACTGTGGCTGCTGCCCATGCTGGGACCCTGGGAGCAGCATTGTCCTTTCTAGGTCTCAGTGGCTGCATCTGTGTAGTGAGCACATTGGATTTATGGGTCTGGTGGTTCTGACCTTGTTGCTTCCCCATCCCCTTTCCTTACCTGAGGGGGCACAGAGTCCTTGGTGGGTGTGCAGTAATGTTTATGGACAGTGAGATTCCCAGTCTACTGAAGTCTCTCCTGTTAGGTTAAACAACATGCAAGAGCATAGAGATATGAACCACTCCATCTGTTGAGGGCAGGCTGCTCCATGGCAAACTCATTGGCCTTTGCTAGGAAGTTAAATTTCCAATGATGCAGTGCTGTGTTTGCAAGGTGTTTGGAGAGGTTCTGCTGGGAGGAGAGGGGTATTTTCCACTACAGACAATGCATGGGCACAAAGGGACAGATTGCCCCTTTGTGACTCCTGAAGAACTTCGACTGGGGGCAGAGGAAACAGATGGATTATCAAGCACGTAGAAAGAACTTCTAAGTCCAGCCCAGGGCTGAGCAAATCTTTTAGCTGCCAAATGGAAGGTCTCTGTGTGGCAATGCTGGGAGGGAAAATTGAGTTAGGCTGCCTCATTCCAAATAAAATGCTGTATTTAATTTCAGTCTGGGAAGCATTTGATGTCCAGGCTGCTGGTCCTGCAATACGTGAAATATATTTTAGAAGATCGGTTTCGTTAGAACAGCAGGAAAAAAATGGGGGAAGGTGGGAGGGAGGTCCTCATAGCAACATACAGGAATCTGATCATTTCGATTTGGGTTTTAACCCCATTGACTCTCTCCTGGCAGTTGCTGGCCATGGGTTGATGAGGCAAGTGTCCCGGAGCCCGAACACCGCTGTTTGAGTTGTCTATGTCTCAATATTTTTAACTGGTGTGCCACGAGAATTTTTAAATTCTTGCAGTGCCTGACTATGTAGTCAGGGGCACTGACCTTTTTTCCCCTTAGATTGGCAAGTAAAAAAAAAAAGACAACAGCCAATACAACAGCAGCTGTGCAGTGTGAGTGAATCAATATTATAATTTTTTTGATTGGCAAATAATAATAATAATATATTATTTGGTGTGCCACAGAATTTTAATAAATATGTGTGCCACGAGATGAGAAAGGTTGAAAATCAATGATCTGGGAAAGGCCTTTCTAGGAAAACGAGACACTTGGCACGGGATGTGTTTTTAAATTTGTGATGTGCATTTGTGTCCTGGACACGCAGGAAGAAGGGTGGAGTCTACACCTGTGCCGAGTTAAACTGGTCCAGCAAATAGGTGTCTGTCTATTCATTTTAAAAATCAGTGGTGGGGTTTCATTTCCAAAACTATGGTGCCCTATGTGATCGCTGTAAGCACGTGGCTGTCAGGAGAGGACCACCCTTGTGTCTTGGTGGGCCATGCAGAGATCGGGGAAGGAGCCCACACCAGGGCCTTGCTTTTCACGTTGTCTCTGTACCTAAGGCTTCCATGCATCTCTGTCCTGACTCCACTCTGTCCACACTGTTCAGAGGACCTTGATGAAGCAGAGACCCACAAATAGGGCTGCTCACTCAGCTCAGAGAAGTCCTTTCTCATGGTTTACTTGGCTGACTAGAAACTGAGCATTTTGCTGTTGCTGTTTATTTGCTTAAAAAGTACAGGATCAAGGATGTTTGAGGATTATGCTGCCCTCTTGGTTGTACCTAAGAATGGTCAGGTGTATCTCCTGTGTGGCATTTCCTATCAGACCTCCAGAGGGGGATCTCCAGCCTTCTCCTCTGTTAGTAGCTCGGCGTTACTGCTTCACAGTGATGAAGATTAGAGATATAATCTAATCCTTTTAAAATACTGTGAAGGCTCCTCTTTGGATCACCTAGAACTCTGGGAACATTTTGTCTCACATGTACCATGGGCTTTACGAGGGCTGGGAAGGGTTTGCAGAGGCACTGTCTCAGGGAGGGCCCAGGGAGAGCGACGAAAAGTGGTTGTCTGACCCGCTGACCCAGGGCCGCAGTGCTCAGGGGAGCAGCTGTCTTGGAAGGGCAGTCCTGCACTGGGTAACTCTGGCCATTATCTGGACACTGATGGAAGAATCATACAGGGAAAGCTGCTCTCGTCTGTAGGAGGGATTTTCTGCTCTTCAGAGGCAGGGGAAATGGTACTTTGCCCCTTACATGTGGAATCAGCATGTGCTGGTGGAAATGGCGAGGGCCTGGGAGTCTGGTCACCCTCGTTCTCAAACTGACTGTGCTGTGTGCAAACTGGGCTGTGTGCAAAAAGCACGTATTTGGAGTTAGGTGGATATGTGTTGGGATCTTGGAGAACTTCATTTGTTCTGTGACCTCAGTTTCCTGTTCTGTAGGAGTGGGGATACAGTGCCCCAGAGAGTTTGGGAGGCTTGTATGTGCTCAGGCTCCCTGGTGAGGGCGCTGTAGCAGGTAACTGGTGCCTGCATCGCGACTGCCGCCCAGGATGCAGGAGTGCTGACGTGGCTGGGCGCTGCAAGCCCGTCCACTGCTCTTGCTGTCCTCTGGGGCTCTGATGTGCACATTTTTTATATTTTTGTTTCATTAATACATTGAGTCTCGAAACCCTGAAAAACAGCTGTATGGCCTGTGCGTGTCTTATTGAACAGTTTAAACAACTCTACTATGAAAACACCTAAGAATACACACTCAGGTGTTTTCTTATACATTGTAATTTCTTACGGTACAATTTTTCCTTTTTTTAGATGACTTTCTAAAGGATACAGCTTGTTGTTTTCCAGGGCAAAGGCTCTACATCTGATGCCTGGTTAGATTCTGCTAGACCGGTCTCATGCAGAAAAAGCATCACAGCCTGAGCCTGGGGGGCTCCAGTTACTCATCAGTCTTGATTCGAGGTTCTTCGTGGTACCTCTTGTCTTTTCCCCTCATTTCTGGAAGGCAGCAGGTGATATGTTGTACATTAGATTTAGCTGTACTGTTATGCTTGGTTAGGGCAGTACTAAAATTACTCTTTTCTGTGCATTCATTTACTCAACCAGTATTTACTGAAAATGAACTATGTGCCAGGCACTCTGATGGGCATGGGTGGGTGGTGCTGTGGTGAGCAAGAGGCTACATTCCCTGTGCATGTGGGGGTAGGGGGAAGAGACAGAAAATAGAGAAGTAAGAAAATCCATGAACAAGAGATCTTCCTATTATTGTAGGTGCTATGAAAAAGGAATCTAAGAGAAGCAAAGCAAAGTGATGGGACAGCATGACTGTACCGAGGGAGCTGCTTTAAGTTGGTGGCCAGGGAAGACCCCTCTAGGATCTGGATGAAGAGAAGGAGCTAGGCTTGCAAGGAAAGAAAGGAAGAGCCTTCTGGGAGAGAGAGCAACAAGTGCAGATGCCCTGAGGACAGGCTTGGTGTGTGTCGGAAACAGAAGAGCAAGCCTGGCACTCAGTGAGTGGCTGAGAGGGTGGCAGGTGAGGAGATGAGGAGGGTAGGCAGGGGCTGGGTCATGGCTGGTAGGGAGCGCATTACCAGCAAGCCATTTCTGGGAATGAAATGACAAATTATTTAATTTTCTGAATAGTTATGATTCTTCCCTCTTTTCTTTGATAAATATTATGAAGTCAAAGGTAAAAAAGTATAATTTTTAAAACCTAGTGATGGGTGGTTTCACCATGTCTGAGTATAAATGGAAACAGTGAGTGAATCAGTGAGCTAATGGCTCTTCTCAATGGCCTTCCGTGCCTCGGGCGGTATTGGTGTTCAGAAGGTTCGTGTCGATAACAGCATTGGGTTTGAATCACAAGAAATTGGAGCAGGAGTCCCAGCTCTGCCACTCACACTTGGCTTCTCACACACAGGCCACCGGTCTCTTCACTTTGTAAGTAGACTGAGGGCCGGTGATGAAACAGTGACAGTGATTCCATGAATCATTGTGAAGATTGAATGGTAGGGAATTAGGAAACACTTGGTAGGAGGAAAAACACAATGTAAGTACTAACATTCCAGGCCCAGTCTTCATGCACAGACTCGATGGAGGCAGACGTAGTTTGGGGTGGACCGTTCGTGTGTACGCTAGTGCACGTCTCACTCCAGGAAGGGCTGCACTGTGACCAAGTGTTAGGCCAGCTCCCTTCTGATCCCTTGCCCCTACAAAAGCCAACAATTTGAATTTAAGGTACAATTAGCTTGTTTGCCCTGAGTGGCTGGCAGCTTTCAAATGAGGAGTGCTTTCTTCTTCACTGGAAAGCTGTAAATGAAATGCCATCTCAGCAACAACTGTACCCGGAATCCCTTTGACAGATCACTCAGCTGATCTGTCTGTTACATAAACTTCTGGGAAATGAGCCTGCACAGGAGTTGAGCAGAGAGAAGTACCAGTCAGAATAAGGATGAGGGAGAAATGGGCTGCCTGTTTAAATGACACATTTACTTTTTAATGGACGCTGGGCACTGGGATCGGACACTGGTCCTCACGTATTGGAATGGACATGCACAGAAGCACTGATGAACAGTAACAGACACTTGATTTTTAATTTCTAGAATTATTCAAGGTCAGGGACATTCTGCTGGCTCTCCAGTGCTCCCAGTGTACTGAATAGTGCTGTCCACATTAGCATGTCTTAATGGAGAGTCACCCTCCACAGAAGAGCTGTGTAGAGAATGAGTCCAGGGCTGTTGCATAGGGATTTGAGCCCCTGTTTTCAGCTGGGCATTTCTGTTAAAAGGGAGATCGAGCAGCCAAGCCTGACCCCTCCCTAAAGTTTATTTCTTTGGGGACTCCCAGCTTAGTTGAGGTGTGGAAAATACAGCACTCACCAGTTACCAAGATGGGTAACAGCTACGGGCTTGAACTGCCGTGTTACCTAGTATTGCCTTCTTTTTTTTTTTTTTTTAAGATTTTATTTACTTATTTTTAGAGAGAAGGGAAGGAGGGGAGAAAGAGAGGGAGGGAAACATTGATGTGCCTCTTGTATACACCCTGACCAGGGACCAAGCCCGCAACCTAGGCATGTGCCCCGACTGGGAATTGAACTGGCAACCCTTCTTTTTGCAGGACGACATGCAACTGACTGGTCAGGGCCCCGGTAGTGCCTTCTGACCTTGAGAAGAGAACCCTGACCTTGCCCTTTGGAACAAGGACCCTGGGAGCTGCCCATTAGCTGTGCCCATAGCAATAACACTAATTGTCCTCCTGTCGTAGACGGCTCTACTGACCCACTTGTCAAGACTTACAAGAGGGGTAACGGCGACGACAGCTCCTGCCAGTGGGCATGTGCTCTGTGCTGAGTGCTAGGCCATGTACTCTGTTCTATCATCTTGGTTAGTCTTTGTATTAACCAAGTACAAAGAGGAAAGTATCGCTGTCCCCATTTCACCGACAAGGAAACTGAGGTTAAGTAACTTGCCCAAGGTCACAAAGCTGTAAAGTTACTAACCCAGTGTTTGAACCCAGGTCTCTCTGACTCTGAGATTTATGCTTACATTCCTCCATTCCTCCACCCCATAACTGAGCTGTTTTTTTGCCCTAGTGATGGTTTCGAATTCGATTCTATACCACTTACATTAACAAGGGCCTGCGCTGTATTAGGTGCTGCTCAGGTAGAAAAATGAATAAATTGTGGTTTCAGCCCTCAAGATATTTACACATTATTTTAAGAGCTTAAGTCTATAACAAGAACTCAATAAATAATGACTGAATCAACAGTAATATATGAAGTACATCCCGGGTTAGTTTACAGATACCCACAATCCCAGTCAGATAGTGATGCAGCTCATAAAAGAGACACACGTAAAATCCTTTGGGGGCTTACAGAAGGGAGAGAAAATACCTCTTTTTTTGGAGAAATCAGGAAAAGCAAGTTGAATGTAATTTTTGAGATAGGCCTCAGAGACGGGTAGGGATTTTGACATGTAGAGATGGTGAGAGTTAGTTCCCATCTGATACTGCCTTTGGCTTATAAACCGAACCTGCTCCCATTGGTCGATTCTCACAGCTGACCCTGTGCCCTGGTTTGTTTCTCTTTGTAATTTCACTTCTCAGTGATGTTTACAACTGAGAACTCAGAAGTGGAGTTTTATTATAATCTTCTCTCAAGAGACCTGTATGAAAAAGTGTGATTTCTAATCTCCTCTTCAATATTACATGTGTGTGATTGGATCACACTTCTTTATCTTTATTGTAGAATTCTCAACTGTACTTCTTTTTTTTAAAATTATATTTTATTGATTATGCTATTATAGTTGTCCTGATTTTCCTCCCTTTGGCCTCCCTCTACCAGCACGCCCCCACTCCCTCAGGCAATCCCCCTACCATTGTTCATGTCCGTGGGTCCTGTGTCTAAGTTCTTTGGCTACTCCATTTCCTATACTGTACTTTATATCCCCATGGCTATTCTGTAACTACCTATTTGTACTTC
Organism: Macrotus californicus; assembly: GCA_007922815.1. NCBI lineage: Eukaryota > Metazoa > Chordata > Mammalia > Chiroptera > Phyllostomidae > Macrotus > Macrotus californicus. The sequence continues at coordinate 59,330 of VMDR010003930.1, read as the reverse complement.
TTAATCCCCGCACCTCTTCACCCATTCTCTCCCTCCCCACTCCCATCTGGCAACCTCCCGGTAGCCAACTTCTTTTCTCTTGCTTTTAAGAGTCTCTCTTTATCTTTAACCTTTGGCCTTTTAATAATGATGTGTCTTGGAGTGGGCCTCTTTTTATCCGTCATAATTGGGACTCTGTGCTTCCTGGACTTGCATATCTATTTCCTTCACCAAATTAGGGATTTTTTTTTTCTTTTACTATTTTTTCAGATAGACTTCCAATTTCTTGCTCTTTCTCTTCTCCTTCTTGGCACCCCTCTGAGGTGAATGTCAGACCTCTTAAAGTTATCACAGAGGCTGTTTATACTATCCTCATTTTTTTTAACTTTTTTTCTTGTTCTGCATGATTGTTTTTTGCTTCCTTATGTTCGTTGATTTGATTCTCAGCTTCATTCTACTGTTATTTCCTTGTAAATTGTTCTTTATTTCAATTAATGTATCCTTCGTTTTGGACTGGATCTTTTTTATGCTGCTGAGGTCCTCACTAAGTTCCTTGAGCATCCTAATAACCAGTGTTTTGAACTCTGCATCTGATAGATTGCTTATCTCCATTTTGTTTAGCTCTTTTTCTGGAGCTTTGATCTGTTCTTTCATTTGGGCCATGTTTCTTTGTCTCATTTTGGCAGCCTCCCTATGTTTGTTTCCATGTATTAGATACAGCTGTATTAGATAGAGCTGCTCGACTCCACATCTAGGCAGTGTGACCTAATGTAGTAAGTGTCCTGTAGGGTCCAGTGGCACAGTCGCCCCTATCACCCAAGCTGGGTACTTGACCTGTGCTCTTTGTGTGGACTCAGTACACCCTCCTCTTGTAGTTGAGCCTTGGTTGCTGTTGGCAGATCAATGGGAGGGATTTACCCAGGCCAGTCAGCTGCAAGGAATGGCTGTGACCACTGACCACCAACCTCCACCCTCTGTGGAGGATCAGCTGTGCAGGGGCAGGTTGGTGGTTGGTAGCTGTCCACTGGGTGTATTGGGCCTGGGTTTCCCCAGGTGGTGCAGGCCAAGGTTATCCCCCAACTGTGTTTTGCCCGGGGCACCGTATCTGAGCTGTAAAGCCATCTGAGATGGATGCTACTTGTGCTGGGCTTGGAAGTGAAGCCAAGCTGTGACTCTAATCTGGCTGCCCTTAGGGCTCACCGAAGCCAGCTGTTGCTTATTTGATAGGATTTAGGTGCTAAGACCAGCCCTTCTCATAGAAAAGCAGCTTGGGTGGGCCTGTAAGTTGAGTGGGGTAGAGCCTCTGTGGATCTCCAAGGTGGGTAACACAGTATTAGGTTGATGGAGTCTCAGATATAGTACCAGCCCGCTGGCTCTGTGGGGGAGAGGGCTTAGCAAAGGGACAATGACCTCTGCTCGTCCTGATGCCAGATACTTCAGTCTCTCTCTGTATACCACTAGTGTCTTTCAAGCTGCCACCCCGGTGCTGGAGCTCAGAGAGAGTGAGTCTGAGTAGGTGAGTCCATGTGTGGGTCCCCAAGAGGAACTGCTTAGGGCTCCAGCAGCCGCCTCCACTGATTCAATCCCTGTTGGGTTTTCACAACCAGAAGTTGTGGGGACTTACCTTCCTGGCACTGGAATCCTGGGCTGGAGGGGTCTGGTGTAGGTCTGGGACTCCCTGCTTCTGTGATATCCCTCCCAAATTTTTATCTACATGGGTGTGGGGCCAGCCTATACCGCAGCATCTGTGACCCTCCTACCAGTCTGGATGGATGTGGTTTCTTCAATTCCATAGTTGTCAGACTTCCATTCAACTCAATTTTGTAGTTGTTAGACTTCCATTCAACTCAATTTCTGATGTTTCTGAGTGATGGTTTTTCTAATTTTACTTGTAATTTTGATGTGGTTATGCGAAGAGGCAAGCCATGTCTACCTACATCACCACCTTGACCAGATCTCCTGTACTTATAATACATGTAGCTGAGCATCTAAACTTGGTTACCCAAGCATTCTCTTAGACTTAAGTGTAAAACAATTTATCACGTCCCCATTGTCCTTCAATTCCCCAACTTCCCAACCACTTGATCTGCTTCACATCTCATGGTGATAACAGGGATGGTCACTTTCACTGTTTTTTATTATTAGGGGACGGATGGGAGATGGGTCTAGAGTCCTGTGTTAAAAGGTGATCTTGGATGTCAAGATCTTTTGTTGTTGACTTGCTTTGGGATCTTGGGCAGAACATAGTTTGCCATCAATTTCCTGATGAAGGAAAGGCAACTTGGCGTCCTTTGTGTAAGCAAACAGAGCAGTGTTGGAGATAATTAAATTGTCAAGCACTTCGGGGGCCAAGGATAGGAGGCCTCATGTAAACATTGCTATGCTGTTGTCGCTGTTGTCAGGAGGGGTGCGATAATATAATGTTTGTTTCCAAGGTGGTTTCAGTTGAAAGAGACAATAGGTACCTGAGCCAACTGTTAGGGTGATTTTTTTCCCAGCCCAGTTTATAAAGTGCTTTTTATCACACTCAGAATTTGCAGGACTGGAGAACTTGGATGTTTAAGTTGTGGTTTTTTAGAACGAATGAATAGACAACAGCGCTCCAGATTGAAGAGTACGAAGAAAGTCAGGCCTTCATTTCTGATGTGCTTTCTGTTCTCGTGCAAGTCATTGCGCCTCTCTGCTTCTTTGTTTCTCTGTCTGTAAGACATTGCTCACTTTGCCAGGGCGTCTTCAATACGGACAAGGGAATGTGTGTGGAACCCTTTCAGCTGCAGCGTCATTGAAAGCTTTTATTCAGCACTTACGTGGTGTTGTGCGAAAGGAATCATAAAGACCACATCCCTGCCTTGCCTGCTAGATTACATTCTAAAAAAGGAAGATTTATCTTCTTAAAATGGAAGAAACTAGGCAGCTAAGGGGAGCAATAATTTAAATGTTATCTTTGTGTTACGTGATACAAACAACAGTGTATAAATAATTAAGAAGAACTGATATGGAAAGAAATTCAGCTTCAAGATGGAACTCACATAAAAAATTTATAGATAAAATAATTGGGCAGTTCTCGCCTATCTGGAACTAAGTCCTATAGGAACCTTTTATTTTTTTCTGTAATGAAATTGTCAAACATTGTCTACTGGGACCCAAGCAAGGAGAGGATTCTGGTATTTAGGTTCCTGTCACTGTCCCTTCTCCCCCAACTCAACTGAGGTTCAGGCATTAAGGCTTAAGACCCCAAAAGAAGAAAGGTCTGCGCTTTAGAGACGTGCTCCAGGGCAGCAGGTCATTGCCCTTTCATTCTCTGAACACTGTAGTCACACATTATATGCCTTCCAACTGATTCATCCATGTGTGAATCATCTGAGGAACTTTTACAAGTCTGTGTGGATCCAACTTCCCCATCAGCAGCTAAATGCTCTGAAGAGTTAGCCCCAGAGAGAACACTACCCTTTGCTTCCCCAGTGCTAGGAGAAGGAGGTGATGATCTCTAGGTAACTTACTAAATTATTCCCTGCTGCTTCTTAGAGAAGCCAAACCCCCAAGGTATGGTCTTACACGTACACACAGTTTTCTTTATAGAGAGCTAGTGAAACCTGCCAGAAAATTAATTCAAGTAGCTATTATTTGTGCTTCTCTTCATAGTTTATAGCACCCTTTTGCTGGCGTGATCTCCTTTGACACCAAAAACGAGCTCTCAAGGTAGGCAAGACTTTTATGGATGGTCGCCATTGTACACATGAGGACACTGACTCAGAGGTTAAATGACTTGGCCAAGGTCACAGAACCCGTGTGAATCTAAGGTGGAGACGAGGTCATTGAACTCTGCATTTACCCCCACACTGTGCCTTTCTCTCTAGAAGACTGTCAGCACTAAAGCCACCTGTATTTAAAGGCCCCCTGTCCCTGACAAATCACCCATAGCCCCATCTAGATATCTGAATTTCATCTTACTATCTCATCTTTTTAAATGATTATTATTTGTCATCATACCACACAGTATGGTTAAAACCTGACTTGCTGCTTTTTATAATTACATAGTGTCATTGTTTCCTCCAAGGGGACTCCAAACTGAAGCTGGCGAGCCAGGAACTTGTCCTTCACTGAACTTGGGTCTTGAGCAGCTATTAAATTCATGGAGCTTGACTCCTATCTTCCTCTAGTTCTCAGGCTTTCTCCCTGTTGTTTTTCAGCAAGGGTTTCAAGTATTCTACTGGTGTGAGGAGGGCTGTTGAAAAACGGCCTATCGTGGTGCAGTTCTTTTCTAATGAATGCCTTGTGTAAGCAGTAAATCTGAATGGGCTGCATCTGGTTTCCTGTGCAGGTGGAAGATGCTTAAGGCTTAAAAATATACCTGTCCTGGGCTTGATCAAAGACATTGCCCTTGAGGCTGACACTGTAGCCCATGGTAGAGGGAGGGGATGCTAGCTGAATTCGCTCCAAAATTGCTCGTGGGCCACCATGTTCTCTCTGTGACCTGGCCTCCTCTTTTTAGTCAATCTCCTTTCTGAAATCCTCTCTTCCTGACTTTGCCCAGGACCTCCTTCTAGGCTCTCACCAAGACTCACCAAGACTCACCAAGGCCTGCTCTCTGGAAAAATGATTTTTGCCCTTCAGTGTCAATTTTTCCCAAGGACATTGCCTCTAAAATTGGGATGCATTTTATAATAGATGATGTGTTACAGTTTAATTGTAGCATTTTCTGTTATTGTTATGTAAAATAAACTTATGACTTTTTTGATTTGATAAAATACATTAGTTATTTTTTAAAATATGAGTTTAAAAAAATACAAATTTAAATCCTCTCACGTGTCAAACAGCTGCTTTGATCTGGTGACTCCTGGTGGCAGACGCTTCCCAGGCTCTTTCTGCTGGGTCACCTGTGCAGCGTCCCTTTGTGGCAGGTTGATGTCTGGGTGGAGGAGCAGCTGAGGAAGTCTCTGGGCTCCTGGGACACTTTGGACCAGGGTCAACAGCACTTAGGATTGCATTTTGTGTCTGAGCTCAGGGGATTTGCAGCAGCTTTGTGTCTGTTTGGCCCCAAGATGCCTTTCCATCCCCTTCCAAAGGAAGATCCTCTCTCACATAATAATATGCAGGTTGGGCTTTTTATAAACACTTAGTGAGTGCTCACTGTGTATCAAGGCACTGGGGTGAGCACTTGGCATATTTAAAGTTTATTAATTAGCACAACACCTCTATAAAGTAGATACAAATCCCTCTTTAGCTTACAGACAAGGAAGCGCAGACTTAGTGATTAACTCACTTGCCAGTGTCCAAAATATGGACCACTCTGTCCTGCTCCCCTTTCCCAGCCTGAGCCGGCTAAGTGGTCCTTGCATTCTCCCCACTGTGCCTTAGCTGGCAGTAACAATAAAACTGCACAGGAGCTGAATCCAAGTTTGAATTTACTGAGAATCTAGTTGACATGTCATGTGCTAAAGGTGTGGGGGGTGGTAGGCCCTGGATTGTGGAGGTAAGGGAGAACGGAAAGGAGGACAGTCCAGATGTTGAGCCTTCCCAAGTGAACTTTCAGCTCCTGGCCACCTTCCTCACTCAGCCTGTCTCTCCACCTCTCTGGTTGTGTCAGCACGGACCCCTGCTTGGGCAAAATGGGGGGCTGTGGCTGCCTGGCAGGAGCAGGGTTGCACTTGGTCCTTTGTGGTTTTCTTTCCTCACGATGAAAGCAGCAGGTGGTTTCTCTCCCTGCTGTCCTGAGTCAGATGTGCCACAGTTGCCAGGGAAAGAGGAGTAAGTGCTTGATGATCTGTCAGTCCAGATGAGAAGGAAATAAGCATTCCCAGCAGTGAGCAGTTGAGACTGACTATGTGCCAGGAACTGTCCTGTGTATGTGGGTCCCGAACAGAGACAGGGGAGACACTGCCATGACTTCCAGGAGTGCCCGATCTGGTAGAAAAGGCAGTGGGTGTACTGGCCAATTAGCATTCACGGGCAGGAGTTGTGGGGGCATGAGCACTGAGACACCTTGCTGATTGGTGGGAAGAATATAGGATTTGGAATTTCGAAGGGCACAGCCAAGCTTTGTCTTTTCCTTGCCCACTCACTTGGACAAGTTTAGTTTCCTCATCTTTATAATGTGGACAAGTATATTTTTCTTGCAAGCTGATTGAAAGAATGAATTCAACTCTCATTTAAAGTATTGTGCTTCATGCAGACCTCATCCTATGTTTGGGATGTACTTGGTGCTCAATAAATAGCAGTTGTAATGTGTATACGTGGGAATATATGGACATGTATTTGTGTATATGTTTCTTTCATTTATTCAACAAATATTAATTGAGCACTTGCTCTAGGTGTCAGTGATTTAGCAAACCTAAAACAGCCCCACATCCATGCCCACAGGGAGCTTATGTTTTAGCAGGGAGAGACAATAAATAAAATAAGTAAGTAAAACACAGAGTTTGTTGGATGGTGACAAGTGGTATTGAGAAAGTAAAGCAGGAAAATGGGTTTGTGGGTGTGAATGGAGGTTTACATTGTAAACAAAATGATTGGGGAAGGTTTCCCAAGGGGATGTTGGAAGGAACCAGCCAAGTGGATATTTGGGGGAAAAGTGTTCTCGGCAGAGGGAATTGCAAGAGTAATGAGCCCGGCATGCTCAGGGAACAGCAAGGAGGCCAGCACACCTGGGTGGCCTGAGCAGTGGAGAGTGCTAGTTGAAGGTGAGGCCAGAGGGCTAACCAGAGGCCAGTGGGGCAGGGCCTTGCAGGCCCTGGTCAGGATGTTGGCTTTTATGTACTTGAAATGAGGCAGGAGCCACTGGAAATTCTGAGCAAAGGAGTGCCATGGCCTGACATGTTATAACATGATGAATGTGGCTGCTGTGTGGGAAATCATGTTTGGGGGGAGGATACTTTGTGCACGTGTGTGCCCATGCATGTGTTTGTATCTCAGCAATACTTCACAGCTGGGAGTGCAATTACTGGTACCTTGGATTAGAAGGCCAAATGAAAATGGACAGTAGAGGAGGGGAAGGGAGAGGAAGAGGAGGTCTGGAGAAATGTGGTTTACATTGTGGGTTTGGCCCATCTTTGTTTTTTGTCTGTTTTCCCATTACTGTGGGCTTGGAACGTGCAGCAGGAAGAGAGGGGCTGTTGGCCTGTCCACCAGTCCGGGGTCGGGCCTTGAACATGTCCAGATTGTGGTTGGATGGGCCAGGGAAAGGCACATTGCACTGGTGTGTTTCCAAAACAACAGCATGGCTGAGCCCAAGGGCGTGATGAAGGCAAGAGATGACTGTCCAGCCATGGCTTTACTGCTGTGCCTGACGAGGAGGAAGGGGAGTCTCACTGGGGAAGGGGGTGGTGAGAGCCTGGAAGCACATGGCTGAGCAGTAAGGAATTCCAAGGGCGTGTACCGAACCACCCCAGTACCCCAAGAAGAATCTGAGAACTTGAAAGCTGAAAGTGTGACCTAAAGTGTCCAAAAGGCTAAGTGGTGACAGATGGGAGGGGTGAATGAAGTTACACAACACCCACCCTGATAATCAACAGCGTCAGGAACTGCTGACTTGTCCTCTTTCTCTCCTGGTCGCTCAAGGGGATCTGCACTTTTCTGGAGCAAAGGCTTTTGCAACTAGAATTCTAGTCTATTTTGATTTTGTGGGTTTTTTTCCACTGTTAGTCACAAAGCCATAAATACATTTCCCTAAGACAAGAAGAAAGTAACACCAACAACTAGCTCTTATGTAGTGCTTAGTACAGTTCTGAGTACTTGATTTGTATTGGCTCCGCTGATCTTCAGACGGTCCTGTAAGACAGGTAGCATATTACCCCATTTTTTCAGAAGGAGAAACCCAGATTACGGACCTTGCTCAAAAACTTTGCCAATAAATGCTGGGGCCATTATTTGAAGTCATGCTTCCGACTCCAGAAGCCTTATCTCTTTTTCCTTGGTCAATCTTGTAATTATTTCTTATTCATCATGTGGAATTGTATAAAGGAGGTTTTGGAAATGATTTGTACAAATATACACAAAGGAATTGTGTGGACACAACAGGGAAAAAAAGCTGGCTCCTGTCCCTTTTCCCCATATCTGTGCGGGGTACCTGCCTGGTAGCTGACAATTCCTACTTCCTGTTTTATGCTGTGGTTTACTGACATGCTTGTTACCTGCTTCCTACAGCTGGAAACTCATTGAGGCCAGAGTCCATGTGGAATTCATTTTACTATAATATCTAAGCCAATGCCTTAAACATAGTAGATGTTCACTAACTATGAAATAATTTCTGAAGTTGGGTGGATGGATTTGATAACCAATTCTCACTTATTTCTGAAAACAATGAAAAGGAGAACATTTAAATATGCGAATCATAAGATGGTTACAGTTGAATAATGCATTTATGATTTTCAAAACTCTTCCACACAGCTCATCTCATTTCATCTTCCTACCAACCTTTGTAAGGTGGGGGAGGGACACATGGTATTTTCCCAGTTTTATGGTGAGAAAACCAAGGATAAAGACAAGTGATCTACCCAGGGCCACAGACAGGTTTTATGGTTTTTTTTTTTTTTTTAATTTTGTTTTTAAATCAGCAGAGATCAGAACCCAACCCCCCTGATTTCCTATTTTGTGAGCAATCAGTGCACATACCTATTGGGTATAAAGCTTGAACACGGGACCTAGTGATACTTGCTAGGCATGAGCAGCAGAGTGTTTTCTTTCCTGAGTTTCTGGCTGATTGCAGATAAGCTAGCACAGTGCCACTGAAAACGGGGTCCCCAGCTACCAGTCCATGGTGAGACCATGAGCTTGCGATGGAATGTAAATCAACTATGTTTATGAACACTGCTTAGTTTATCTTTTTTTCTTTTCTATACTTTATTTGAGATAATTTTAGGTTCACATGAAAGTTGAAAAGTAATGAGGAGAGCTCCCACAGGCCCTTCCCCTAGCTTCCTCTGTTGTTAACATCTTGCATAACCATAATATAATGATTTAAACTAAGAAATTACCATTGGTATAATGCTTTTCATGAAACTTCAGATTTTATTTTGATTTTGCTAATTTTTGCATTTACATTCTTTCTGTGGTCCAGGATCTAATCCAGGATCCCACTTGCATTTATCAAGTCTGCTTAGTCTCCCCCAATCTGTGCTAGTCCCTCAGTCTGTTCTTGTTTTTCAGGAATTGGACACATTTGAAGAGTACAGGTTAGTTATCCCAGAGAATGTCCCTCTATTTGGGTTTGTGTGAGGTTTCCTCACTAGTAGATTGAGGTTATGCATTTGCACATACTGAATACCTGCATCACGTCTGAGAATCACGGAAATGATGTGCCCATCACAGTCTCTCTTATCGGGGACAAATACGGTTGTCTTCTTCCTAGTGCTGTTAACCTTCATCACTTGGTGAAGGTGGTGCCTGCTGAGTTTCTTCACTGTGAAGCTGCTATTTCCCCATTTCTAATCAATGAATATCCAGGGGGAGATATTTTGAGACTCTATAAATATCTTGTTGCTTCTCAAACTTTTGCTGATAAGTTTGGCATGCATCATGGATCTTGCAGCAGTTATTACCTAATCCTGGTTTTCTATTGTCTTCTTTCCCTCTACATCTACTAATGAGAATTTTTCTGTTAGGAAGAGCTGTCCCTTCTTTTCCATCTCCTTTTATTCAACTGTTCCCATCACTACCATGTTTATCTCTATGGGTTATAATCCAATACTACTGTTATTTATTCTTTTGTTCAAATTGTTCCAGCTTTGGCCATTGGGGACTGTTTCAGGCTGGCTCCTGAACCCTTTGACATGCCCTTGTTCTTTCTGAAGCATTTTCTTGCTTTTGGACCATAAGATGCTCCAGGATCACCTTGAATGTTTCCTGTCCCAGCCCTGGAATCAAACACTTCTCCAACAAGCCCTGATTCTTTTTATTGGAGAATGTCCTTAAAACCAAGACCTGGGCACTAGGTGTGCTCATGGCTATCAACTTATTTTTTTTTTTATATCACATTTTGACTATGAATCAGTGGGCTCCATGTCTTGTCATGGACCAGTTGTAATTTGCGACCTTGCCACTTTGAGTCTCAATGGTTCTGTCACCATGTACCTGTGACTTCTCTGGTGGTAATTTTAAATTCCATTAAATTAAAGTCATGATCCGTGTTATACTTTCACTCATGCATTAAGCAAATATGTGTTGAGTACACACTATGCACTAAACCTTCTGGTCGGGGCTGGGTTTACAATGGTGAATAAAGTTCTACTCCTTAGGATCTTATAATATAGTATCTTCTGTTAAATCTTGGAGATAGTACTCCTTTATTTTGGTCACTGAATAGTATGAGAACTCATTTCAGATTATTCAACATTCTAGACCTTCTAAGCTCAGCCTGGAGGAATTTTAATTTTTGTTATAGACTCAGAAGTTGTTAAAATATGAAGAGGCTATTCCCTAGCATAGTACCTCTCGGTGCCATTAAAAACCTTGCCCATGACTTGATTCTGATACATGGGTGGCTGACTCTCTTAGGCCTCATGCAGGAGACTGGAGATCAACGTTTTGACTTTTGCACGCTAACTGCTCACCCTAACCACCGTGGGAAAGAAAGTCTGCTGGCAGGAAGCTTGCTGCAAGAGTAGGGCTCAGCCTTCAGCCTCCCCTTTCCCACCAGGCTGTGGTGTGGGATAGGAGTTCTCTTTCAGACTGCTCTCAGAGCCCAGTGGGATCCTTTCAGCAAAATGTGTTTTCAAAGACTCTCTTGCCTGACTTTAATGTACTCCACCTACACAGCAAGTTGGATCTGGGTTCCAGCTGAAGGAGATTAACAGTGCGGTCAGTTAAGATCACTTGGAAGTGCAATGTCCTCACTCCCCCCTCTTACACTTCCATCTGATTGAATAAAATCTAGTATTATTCCAGTGCTTCCCATTTTGGCTGGTAATTACTATTTCCTTTGACCTTTTTCTTTTTCTTTTTTTAGTGTAAATGGACTAAGAATCACTTTCATAGCCCAGAAAGGTGTCCCTGGCAAAGAGGATTCTGCTGGTGGGAAAATGCAATCCTTTTAAACAAGTCAATTGTCTGGAAGCTTCAGTTGGTCTCCTTGATTTTGGGGAAAGATGGAAATGCTAAAAATCCATGCTAACTATTATATTCTCTTCTGATTGTCCCTTTCGGACATCTATTAAATGACAAGTCTTTTGTGTCACTGAACACATGTGTGTTCTCAGCATGTGAAGTGTATGCACAATGGCCAACTAATTTATTGCCTGTTCTTGGGAAGAGCGAAACCCTGGAGCTGGGGTCAAGTTGATTGCTATGCACTCTGCTTGATAAGGATCAGCTTCCTTTGCCATGAAAAGGAACATGAGGTCCAGGCATCTGAGAATCCATTTGCCAGAGGTGTCAAAGACAGACAACTAGGTCCATGCTCCCCAGCATGTAGAGTCACCATGTGAGGAGGCTGATCCTGGAGATAACCAGGGGCTGGATTAAAGACATGAATCTTTAGTAGCTGTCTCGATTTTTATTTGGTGCTTTTTACAGAAAATTCTTCTCTTTCTCTCTCTCTCCCTCTACCTCTTCTCTCTTTTTCATGTATTTTATTCCCTGAAATCCAGTTTAGAAAACAGCTTTGTATGCCCCGTCCTGCTTGTACTGTGGGGGCTTGCCCTTGAGAATTTTAAATGAGCTGACCTACATAGCTTAACTCTTTGGATTAAAAGTTACAGAGAGCGTAGATTGGCAAGAGGTAGAGGACAGCGAGGGGAAGATCCCTCCCAGGAGCTATGGTTCAGGTAAAACAATAGAAGTGACAAGAGGCTGGGGGTGGGAATCATAACTGATAGCCATCGCAGATGCTTTGACATCTTGCCATGGCTGAAGTCCTTGTGATGGCGGCCTTTGGTATCCCTTGCTACGGGCCTGCAATCTTCATGGGATTGGGCAGGCTACCTCTCTTCAGGAGAAGGATTACGGTACATCGTTCCTTAATCTTCCAAACATCCATTCTTCATTTTTAGCTGTCTCTACGTGTGACTCTCTGAAGGGGTGGCGTTCTCCCTTCCTCTCCCTCCCAGTCCTAAGGGAAGCTGTGGAGAGGAAATGCTCTTCCTAGTACAGGGTAGCTGTTCTTACATTCTTTTCCATTTCCCCGCCTCCCACTTTGAGTTCTGATTCCACACGAATTCCTAGTGAACTCAGTTGCTCTACATGACGAGCTAACATCTGGAGCTACCAGTCAGGAAAGCCATTCGGCCTGGCTCCAGCATGCGTTTTTTTCCCCCTTTGCACCCAGCTCAGCAGCTGGGCACTGGACTAACCTTGACATTGCAGGATGAAGATGCCGAGAGCTGGGGCAACTCAGGACTCATTGTTTCACCTAGAAAACCATAGACTATATCTTTTAAATTGCAGGCTTATTTTGAAGCTGTTTTTTTTTTTTTTTTCTGGTAGGAGATCAAGAGATCATGTGATCACGGGAAGGGCCGGCCCTCTCTCCCCCCGGGCTGCCTACACAATGCTCCTCTACCTAGACCATCTCAGGGTGGTGAGGGTTTACTTAAGGTAGTAGCCAGAGGAAGTGTAGTGCTCTTCAGGCTTTATCTATGGCTCCTCGGGAATAGGGTGCAAAGCAGGGCAGTGTCAGCTGGGGGGTGGCAAGAGCACAAAGAAATGAATAATTAATAAAGATGTGTCTCTTTCAGGCTGGATGGAGGCAACTAGGAGTATAGGGAATACAGAAGCCACTTCCAGTTTTTGTTCTTTAGTTTCAGTTCACATCCATTCTACCATCTGTCCACTCAGCAAATACAGTGCATCCTGGTGACTGGCAGTATTCTAAGGGCTGTCCATATAGTAATTCATTTGATGCCCACAGGACCCTGTGAGGTAGGTATTATGTTATCCCTGTTTTATGAATGGGAACTCGGAGGCAATGAAAGGTTAGTAAGTTTGCTCACAAACATTGGCTTCTGGAGGTAGGGTTTGAGACTGGGATGATTGGCCTCAGAGTTGTCTGCCATACCAAAGTCATACTGTTAGCAGCATAGATTCTATTCTATCTCAGCCCCAGGAGAATTCACAGTGTCCTTTTGGACAGTGCTTCTCAGACTTGAATTTTCACATGACTCATCAGGGATCATGATACAGTGTAGATTCTGATTCAGCAGATCTGGGGTAGGGCCTGAGAGGCTTATTTACAACAAGCTCTCAGCTGATGTCAGTGTGGCTGATTTATGGTTCACACATTGGTCAGCAAGGCCTTAGCATTACTATTCTATGGTTTTCACGGATGGTTGTACTTACCTGGCCATTGTACAGACCCTTGCATTTAGAGTAACAACTGTGAGAATCGAGGAGTGACCCAGTGGAAAAATAAAAGAGCTGTAGTAGCTGGAAGTAATCAATATTTATTTAAAAACAAATTTTCCTGGGACTTTTCTAGAAAATGGAAAGATTATGTCTTTCTTTTCCCCATCTGTGTTCATGGGCTTATCTCAGCACTTCTGGGCTAATTTCAGTCCTAATTTTTTTTTTTCTGAGGGACAATTATATATAATTCATCCAACCAGTGTACAAGGGGTCAGGCACAAAGTTAAATTCCATCACAAAAGCAGAGTCACCATGGAAACCACATCCTTTGATTCTTGAGGGCGCCCAGCAACTGAGCAGAGCTGAAAGTTGAAGTGAATCAAGGTGTTCTCCTAAGAAATGGAGGGAGGTGGTGTCCTGCCCACACTAGGGCTTTCATTCGCTCTGAAGATTTAAAGCACTCAGACCTTCCCTTCGTCCTGGAATCTTGAAGTTAGCCTCAGATAGTTTTCTGATCCCAAACATCCAACACTATGAGAATACGGCAGTGCCTTGGGATACTCTTGTTCTTCTGGTTTGAGTTTTGGTGGGTAACCACTTCTGAGTCTTCCTGTGTTAACGCATCCATATTTTGGTTTATCTGCTTACTGGTGGTGTGGAGCATGTGGCAAATTCTGTAGTGAATGGGCTGGGGCAGACCAGACCCCAGCATGTGCTAGCCTTGCGTGGAACCAGTGAAAATGTGACTCTCTGGATCCAGGTTCCTATTTTCTATGTTAAGGAAAGAAGCTACCTTCTATCATTTGGAACAGTCTTTTCCACCTTGCTTCCCTTTCTGCCTCCTTCCATGACCTCCATTGCTCAGGAGTGATGGTGTGAATTCATTCTGTCCATCTCATTTGGATGACACCACCAGAGAAGCACTCTGTACCCTCTCACCGAGAACCATGAGATGGCCTAATGTTTAATGGAGCGGAGACAAAAGAAACCAAAATGACCCAAAGGAACATAAATGCTGGTTTTGGTTATTATTGTTTTACAGGAAGGGAACAATGAACCAAGTTTCATTAGCTCGGCCACATGACTTCTTGAAATGCACCTTTAGATACGGAAATACTTCAGAATGCTGTGCTCAGTCTCTAAGAAGACATTGAGCCCTCAATTCCCAGTGGCCAGTGGTTGACCTCTTCTGAGACATTATCTGCTGGGGAGGCCTTCCCGCCTCTTGTGGAATCTCATTTTGAATGATTTGCCTTATGAAGATGTGACCTGCGGAAGAACTGGGTACATACAATGACTTTAATCTCACTTGCTTTACTCTTCATTTTTATATCCAAGCTTCAAGAAACTAGTGTTAGCTAATAAATGCTGTTTTCACTGCTGAGCCAAACTTAGGAAAGTACATCCTTGGATAGAGCGTTAATTAACAAATTTTCTGTCAGTCTAAATTAAGACCTCCACTGCTTGCCTCTGCCCTCCTAAATTCTACTCTTACGTATCTATCCCAAATGCCGTTTTGACTATCGCTCCTGTCCATGTGTCCTTTTATGTAAGTTTATTTAAAAGCCAAACAGTACTGCTGCTTCCAGGTCTCTTTTCTAGCCTGCGTCAGAGCCGGCAGAGTCAGGCTTGGGAGCAAGGCTCATGCTCACGAGACTGGGAAGCCCATTATGCAGAAACAGCAGTTCTTTCTCCCCTCCAGAGTAATCGTGTGGGTAGTAAGCACGGTGTCTATATTAACCATGAAGTATTTCCTGTGGAGGAGTAACTGGTAACTGGTTAATTTGGACATGGTCTTCTCACAGAGATAATGCACTGGAAGAAGGATTTACTTTTACTGAAACTAGAAAGAAGTGGAGCATGGCCAAAAAGTGTGTGTGTCTTACCCTTCCCTTGAATCTGATTTCTGGGCTGCAGACCCCCAAGTTTTACCAAGCCATTCTCTGGCTGAAGGGTAAAAGGGCTGGGAAATGGGAGGCTGTGGTAGGAATTCCACCCAAATCGCATTCAGTCTTAGAGAAAGACTAGGAGGGAATCAGGCATAATAACTCCCTTGTGAATCAGATGAATAGAAAGCTCTGATTGGACATAAGGGTCAGGTAAATGTGACAGAGACTTTGGAATGGGCCCATGAAGTGACCTGGGAGAAGAAGGGATTGGTCGTTCTCGAAGTGAGATGGGGTTCTACATTCCTTGGTCCTTCAGGTGGGAGGGTCACTGTGTCCAAAGGGAGTCTTAAAAGGTGTTATCCATTTTCATCTTTTTTGAGAAGCAGAATATGGGGGTTGTACTTGCAGAAAGTGTAGAAGAGGTAAAGTTAGGAGAAAATATCCTTGACTGTGGCCGAAATATGGGAATTGGCAATCCAGAGAGATCGCCAATCTTGCAACCCCTAACCTTGGTTTCAGAGGTCAGGGTTTTTCATTTTGATTAGTTTAGCTTCTGAGCTTATTAAATGTCTTTGATCAAATTGCATAACCACTCTAAACCTTAATTTCCTCACCTGTAAAGTGAGGATAATTTTTTCCAGAAGGTTGTTAAGAGGATTACATGAAATAATATATGTGAGTCATTTATCTAATGTCATGCCTATCACACAGTAGCTCTTAAAATCTTAGAAGTTATTATTACTTGTGGTTCTGTTACAATGGCCTGAGTGGCAAAGTGTAGTTGGGACAAGAAGGGGGCTGTAGAGATGGCCAGATGAACACATGAGAGTTGGTGCAGAACTGTACAGGGGCAAGTAGTCGACAGAGTACTCCACTTCCGTTCCACTGCCCCCCACACCCTAGGCCCACTGACCTCTGTGTGACGTATGAGTTGCCTAGGTGACAGCAGGGATTGGGACAACACAACCTCTCTCGGTGCCTGAGGCTTTCCATCCACACATGATTTTTTCTACACACACATTCTATCCTGGGAAAGGCCCTTGGTGGAAGTCACGGCTGGGACACTGTGGGAGGAGACGGGCTTGGAAATGGCATCAGAATAAGTTAGCATGGAGCCCGCAGAGGGGTCAGCACCACAGTCTGGTTCCTTTTGCCCAGTCCCCGGGGCACAAAGACTGCTCATTCCTAGGGCTTCTCTCACCAGCCTAGGGTTTTAGTTCCTTTCCTGGGAAGCCCAGTATTTAACTGGTAAGAAATTTTATGCCAACAGCCTGTTTTAGTTCCCTTTTTTTCTTTTTGATTGTCCCTTCTTTCTCTTACCAGCCTCCCACCCTGTACCCCTACACACCCTGCCTTATTTCCAAATATAGCCATGTTACCAGGGCAGATTTCAGAAAGCTGGCTTCAGTGGCTCTGGCCTGGGCCATTTCCACAATGGCTGTGTGCCGGCCACCATTCACAAAGGCTAAGCGATTGTGCCCCATCTGTTCCTCTGGCTGCAGCCACCAGGCATCTGCAAGGGGTTCGGGGGGGTGGCATAGGCTGAAGATGCCCAGACAGAGGGCTGGGCGGGCCTGGGCAGGGGTGCTAGGTGGAGAGTGAAGGGTCCTTGTGACCTACAGTGGAGGGAAAAAAATGAAAAATGGAAATCAAGTTAAAATTAAAATGTTTTAAAAGGTGTTTTGAAAAGAATTAAACAAATTTCTTTCCAACTGCTTTATTACTCATAGAAATTGTATCAGTCAACAGTGAGCAGTAAATTGCTTGATCAGTCAGAAAATATTGTTGCTGCTGAAGAATCGATGTTAATTGAATCATTAGGTCATTATTACATGAAGCGCAAATGGCTTGGGATGATAACTCGATGCTCTGCTTGGTCCGTGAAACTGCTACTGCACTGCCTGGTCTGCTCACAGGGCTCCCTCCATTCCTGCCTTTCTCATCAGGGTTCACAGTGGGTGGTGGTTCTGGAAATTTTCCCCTATTAAAAAAATGACATAACGTAGTCCTTCTTGAAATCAGTGAGATTGAACAATATTTTTATTATCATTTTTATTTTCCTTTCTTTTTCTTCTGTTGTTGACACTCTTACAGATGTCCCCATTCCTTCCCCTCCCCTTTGCCTGCCTCCACCCAGCCCCTGCCCGCCCTCTTCCCTCTGGCCATCACCACACTGCTGTCCATGTCCATGGTTCGTGCGTGTGTGATCTTTGGCTGCTCCTTTCACCTTCTTTGGTCCCCTCCCCCCTTCGGCAGCTGTCAGTCTGTTCCCCGTGTCCTCGCCTCCGTTTCTACTTTGTTCCTCAGTTTATTTTGTTCACTGGATTCCACTATAAGTGAGATCATTTTTTACTTTTTAATTACAGTTGACATACGTTATCATATTAGTTTCAGGTGTATACCTCAGTGATTAAACATTACATAACTTACTAAAGTGATCATTCCAATAAATCTCACACCCATCTGACACCACAGTTATTAGAATATTATTAACTCTGTCCCCTATGCTGTATTTCACATCCCCATGACTACTCTGTAACATCCGATTTGTACTTCTTAATCCCTTCATCTTCTTCACTCATGCCTCCAAACCCCCTTCCACTTAGCAACTGTCAAAACGTTCTCTGTATCTTTGAGTCTGTTTCTGTTCTGCTTGTTCATTTATTTTGTTTTTAGATATGATGTTGACAGATATGTATTTATTGGCATTTTATTACTCATATTTTGGATCTTCTTCTTTCAAAAGACATTTCATATAATACTGGTTTGGTGGCAATGAGCCCTTTTAGCTTTCTTTTGTCTGGGAAGCTCTTTATCTTTCCTTTGATTCTAAATGATAGCTTTGCTGAGTAGAATAATCTTGGTTGTTGGTCCTTGCTTTCCATCACTTTGAATATTTCTTGCCAATTGCTTCTAGCCTGCAAAGTTTCCTTGGAGACATCAGCTGACAGTCTTATGGAAGCTCCCTTGTGTAGGTAACTAACTGCCTTTCTCTTGCTGCTTTAAAGATTCTGTCTTTGTTGTTAACCTTTTGCATTTTAATTATGATGTGTGTTGGTGTGGGCCTCTTTGGGTTCATCTTCTTTGGGACTCTCTGTGCTTCCTAGACTTGTATGTCTATTTTCTTCATCAAGTTAGGGAACTTTTCTGTCATTTTTGCAAGCCAGTTTTCAATTTCTTGCTCTTTCTCTTCTCCTTCCAGCACCCCCATGATGCAAACGTTGTTTTGCTTGAAGTTGTCCCAGAGGCTCCTTATAATATGATTCCTTTTTCTTTTTGTTATTCTGATTCATTGTTTATTGCTTCCTTATAGTCCAAATTGCTGATTTGATTCTCAGCTTCATCTACTCTACTGTTGTTTCCCTGTAAATTATTCTTGATTTTGGTTAATGTAGCCTTCATTTATGACTGGTCCTTTTTCATGCTGTTAAAGTTCTCACTAAATTTATTGGGCATCCTTATAACCAGCATTCAAACTTTGCATATGGCAGATTGCTTGTCTCCATTTTGTTTGTTTCTCTTTTTGCAGTTTTGATCTGTTCTTTCATTTGGGCCATGTTTCTTTGTCTCCTCATTTTGGTAGCCTCCCTGTGTTTGTTTCTGTGTGTTAGGTAGAGCTGATACATCTCTCAAGCTTGGTAGAGTGGCCTAATATGTAGGAGGTGTCCTGTAGGGTCCAGTGGCACAGCCTCCCCAATCACCTGAACTGGGCACTGGAGATGCACACCCCACGTTAGATGTGTACACTATTGATTGCTATTGGCACATCCAGGTCAGCCACCACCTATGTTCTGTCCGAGATGACAGAGTATAAGCTACAAAGTGATCTGCAGATGACTTCTACTTGTGCTGGGCTTGGAGGTGCCCAGGTGAGGCCAAGCTGTGAACTGAGGCTGGCTGCTACTAATACTGGACCTGGGGCCACTTAGTGAGAGATATGGGGCTCACTGAGGCCAGATTCTGCTGGTTTGAGAGATTTTAGGAAGTGCTGAAGCATGAGCCAAGACAGGCCATTTGTATGGAAAAGCCCCTGGAAATAGCTGGGGTGGGCCCACAAGTTGGGTGAGGTGAGGCCACAAGGAATCACCAGGGAGCTAATCAAAGGAACGTTGGCCTCTGCCATCACTTCTGTCTGGGAGAAAGCTTCCCCCTAGCTCTCTCCCTGATGCCGGACAATTCATTTTTTCCCTGTGTGTTTCTGGTGCCTTTCAAGCTGCTGTCCCAGTGCTGGAGCTCAGAGGGAGTGAGTCTGTGTAAGTCTGTGCACAGGCCCTTTGAGAGGAGCTGCCTGGGACTCTAGAAGCCCTTCATCGCTCTCAGCTTCAGTCCTCGCTGGTTTTCACAGCCAGAAGTTATGGGACCTTCTCTTCCCTGCACTGGAGCCCTGGACTGGGGGGGATCTGGTGTGGGGCTGGACCTCTCTCTCCTTGGGGCGGGGGGGTCCTCTGAAGCAGAGATATTCCTCCTGATTTTTAAATGTCACATGTGGTTGTGGGACCAGCCCATTCTGCATCTCTACCCCCCCTACCAGTCTCAGTATGACTTCTTCTTTAACTCCCTAGCTGTAGGACTTCCATTCAGCTCGATTTCAGGGTGTCCTGAATGTTGGTCCTTCTATAGTTTAGTTGTAATTTTGATGTGGTTGGTGGAGAAGGCAAGTATCATGTTTACCTATGACACTATCTTCTGAACAATCTTGACAAGTAAAGAGATTGAAGAAGAATTTGGATTTCATCTGGAAATCTTCTGGTGGGGTTCATGTTGTGTGAGGCTATATTGACAACTTTACTGAAGTCAGCAAAATCCAAACAAAAAGTATTCACCTGGGCTTTGTATGTGTGGTAGGGCTTGCAGCAGGGGTGGTAGTTATAGCTTGGACACTCAGGACTGAGCCACCATTCTGCCTGGAATGACCCCTGAAGGGGCAGAGTATTTTTTAAGGTCTTGGATGCCAGTATCAGAGTTGGGTCCACTTTCTGCCTCCCAAAGATTGACCTTTCCACATCAGGTACTGATGGATGTTGGTCAAAAGAATGGATGACTTCTTTATCCATGGCTGGTTATTAGCAAATGATAAATAGGCCATGTTGGCCTCCTCAATCCCTTCTCTTCTACTCTCTTTCTGCCATTGTCCTTGACTCCCATGCCCAATTTCCAGCAACCCAGAGCCCCATTCTGTAGCACTCACCCAGGCTGCTTCTCTCGGTCTGTCGCTCCTGTTCTGGTATTCCCCTCCTGGTTACTACCTTTGTGAAAATACTTCATGGAGCTTAGGTCCCCTCATTCCAACATCTTACTGGGTGTTTGGGTGAGTGTGGGATCCCTCCCAGGGATTATGTTTGCATTTTAACAAGGAGTTACCAAGAATATATGTCCTAACCCAAATGGAATTATTATTGAAGGGATTTCAAATATTAATGCCAGAGGGAGACACAGTACATGTAACTAGTCTTGGCTGCATCTCTCCTAACAATGCAAAGTGATGGGTGGAGAGGAGAGGCATTTCCTCGAAGGTTTCTCACAGCTTTATTTCTGATTTGCAAGTAGATTGGGAAGCCTGA
Organism: Macrotus californicus; assembly: GCA_007922815.1. NCBI lineage: Eukaryota > Metazoa > Chordata > Mammalia > Chiroptera > Phyllostomidae > Macrotus > Macrotus californicus. The sequence goes on along the minus strand of VMDR010003930.1, from coordinate 38,626 downwards.
CTCCTCCCATGAGTCGGGGAGCAAAGGAACACAGTGAGAAGGATGGAATTTATTGCAGATCCACTGTGTCTGGCGCAGGACTGGCTGTGTCCTCTCATACAGATTATGTCGTCTAACCCTCATCAAAACTCTGAGGTCGTATCACCCTCATTTCTGAGAATGAGAACACAGAAACTTAGTATTAACTAACTGGCCTGAAGTCATGTGGAAGAGCTAGAGTTCAAGTCCTAGTTATCCCAGTTTCGAATCTGTCCATTATAAAATATTTTTTTCTTTTCCTCTCCCCTTGCCCATCAGCAGAGTGGGCTCATGCATGTGTGCACACGACTTCTTCCGGTTGATTCTAACTCTCCTGTATCTGTCTGCTGTAGCCTTTGCTCCAAGTCACTGCCCTGCTCGTTCATCTGCAGGACCTCCTCATCTTCAATATCCTGCCTGCTCACCTTCTCCAAGCTTCTCTGTCCTCCTTAGCCCCTTCTCTGTCAGCTACCATCTTAGATGTTCTGGTTTTTGGCCACCCCCTCCCACTCTGGGTGTCACCCCAGCAGTCCTAGTTTCTGACTAGGAAACGCAGAAGATATTTATGGAAGGCATTCATTCACCTGTAATGCCGTCTTGTCTTTTTTCCTTGCTGTATCTTCCCAATTCATGTTCCTTCCCTCCACATCACCAGCTTGCACCAGCTGCTCCTTCTTTACTTGCCTTTCTCAGCTCTGCAGTGATTGATGGCTAGAGGCTGGTAAGCAAAACGAGTAGACAGTGTTTGGTCCATGGTGGGTATAGTTTGTGGATGTGTGCATTCAAGGGCAGAAATATTATGAACACTTCTCTTTGCATTGCCCCTGGCCACTGTTCAGTGGGAGAAAGCTTTCATCACACTTCTGCTTTACATGGGAAGACTCGGTCATATTTCCTTATTTGCCCCAATAATTACTTTTTCTGTCTCCTCCTCCGGAGGAACTAAAGAAATTGTCATGGGGTTCCATGAGCTGGAACTTGCATGTTTTCCAATTTTTCCAACAGCAGAATACTCTTTAATGAGATTACCTTGTTGTCAAGGTGACCCCTTCTAAAAAGCTCAAAGATGGGGAGTATGTGTGCATACATACACACACACAAGAGCTAGAGTGGGCAAGCAGAAGAGAGCCCCTGTGTGGGGGAATATGTATGTGATCAATCACAAATGTGAGAAGCTTGGAAAAATAGGCCAAAGGAATGGCAGGACCCACTGTCGGTGCTGTAATTCTGAAGTTCGTCCAACATCTCAGAAGATTAATGAGTGGGTTTTGAGTTGCTTTGTGCTTTCGTGGGCTGAGCAGCGGCAGGCAGATCGTTTTCAACCCCACCGCATTTTCCCCTCAATCTGTTCAACAGTCCTCTGGGGGAACAAACCATCAACCCTGCCATTTGTCTATCTTCCCCTGCTCAAAAACCCTCATCCAAGGCTCTTGGCTAATGGGGCACAATTATTAATGGGGTTTGTGGCAAGATTTCTCCTGATTTGGCTGTATATGCCATGCAAGGCAGGGTTTTGTCTTGTGCTATCCTCTCCTATGCTCCCAGTGCCTTGGATACAGGGGCTGCCCAGTGTGATTTCGTTGAATGAACAACCTTAAAAATTATTTCTCCTAGTTCCCAGCCATCGGCATCCACTTTTCCTCTACACCTTAAGGTAGACACCATCATTACTCAGGATCTTCTCTCCATAATACAACCTCATTTTTTTTTTACCTAGATGTCTTTCCAGGCCTGCCACTGTCCCTGTCCCCAACTGCATCCCCCTCTTCCTGTGCAGGCTGCTGCCTCAGGGTCTCCACACTCCACACCGGTTTCTCAGCCTCAGTTTGGTCTTGCTACAGCCCTGCCCTCCCCCCCACCAAGGATTCTCTTTGTCCTTCAGGTCAGAGGTTGCAAACTCGAATACCTACTGGAGCCATGTGAAAAGCTACTTAAGTGAAGCAGGCCAGGTTTAGGGAGAAGGTTCACTTTCCCAGAGGTTTGCTCATTCCCATTGTTGTATGAAAACAGCAATGCGAGAATAGTGGTATAGAGCTACCAGTACTTGACCTCCATGTTAGAGAACTTGGAGGGGATGAAGGGCCTATGACAAACTCAAGGACACAGGTCTCCTGGAGGTGCAGCTGTAGCAGATTACCACCGTGAGGGCATGTCTATCTCTTGTTACACATCTTAATTTTTCAAAGACAGGAAATATGGAATTTAGGTGAAACCTATTTTCTATTAAATGTTGGCTCAAAATTTTTTTTTTTTAAAACAACTGTGCCAGCCCAATAAAACACATCCATGGCTCACATTGGCCTGCTGGTCTCTGGTGTCTAACTTTTGCTCCAAAGAGTCTTCCTAGGTCACTGAGGCTCAGCTGGTTCTTTCCCTTCCCAAGTGCCCTTAGAACTTGAGAACCAGCATCATGCAGTGGAAAGACCATTGATAAAAGAGTCTGAAGACCTATTCTCTAGTCCTGGTTCTGCTGTTGGCCTCAGTTTCTACATTTGTAAATGGGAGCAATAATATTTGACCTATATTCAGTTGCTTGGCTTATAATTTCAAAGTACTTTTATATGCATGATTTTATTTGATCCTCAAAAGAATCCTGTGCAGTAGGCTTGGAAAGTGTTATTAATCTTAATTTAACAAGACTCACAGGGGTTAAATGACTTACCCAAGATCATGCAGCTTGTAAGTGGTAGAGCAGAACCAAGTATTTGGATTTTTCATCTCCTGAGGTTTGGGTTATGTTTATTTGTTTTTTTTAAACCTTTGGATACAATGAGTTCCTCTGTCTTGGTAAACTGTTAGGTACTATGTGGGTACATAAGGAGGAGGAAGGAGCTTATCATTATATGGGTTATTACAATGAGGTATATGCCATACATAACTAGACACCATGGTAATGGATCTTGGGTTATCTGATAAATGATTATTGTACCGGACTGTCACCACCTGGAGCCAGGTATGAAAGCGAATGCAGAAATGTCTGCCGAGGCATTTGGTAAGTAATTGCTGATAAACTGAAGTGAAGGAAAGGGGCGATACCACCTGAGAAAGAACCACAACTCAAAACCAGAGCTGGGCTGTTCCTGAGGATAAGTCAAGGCCTGGTGACTGAGATTCTAAATCTTCCCTTCGTAGCCTGCTGGTAGCCATTGGTCACACGTGCAGTACAGCATGAGTGGCAGCTGCCGTGGAGATGGTCACCATCCAAGGTCACCACATTGGGAGAGGGGGAGGATCGAATGACATGAAGACGTTGTGGAGTCAGATCTGGGTTTGACTAATTGTTGGCTGTCAGCCACCTAACTGTTGAGCCTCAGCTTCTTCACCACGCAGCGAGGATAACAATGCGGACCTCAGCGAATGCGAGGAAGGCTAATAACGTGCTGGTAATCCCATGTGCTGATACATCTGTCTGCACGGTGCGTGGCACAGACTGGGTGCTCAGTGCAAGGCACAACAGTCAAATTTCTGTGTTACAACGAAGTTCGTAAGAGCACTGTGATCTGGTTTTGCCAATGCTGGGCACTGAATCCTTCCCTGCAATTGTCAGACTGGATTCGCTAATTCCAAATAGTCCTTTGAAACAGTACCTGGAGGAGCCTTTTAACTTGAGATTTCATGAAGACAATAAAAATAAGCAGAAAATGACTTGGTCTATGTAATGGAAAGAGAGCTATTTTCAATTTATTTAAAGTTAAGGCCAACTATACACAACTGTGGCTAAATGGCTGAGTTGTGAAGAAATGCCAGCTCCTCTGTACTAAGGATCTGGTCAGAGCCTCAACTGGGTGAGTAACAGAATGGTCGCTGGCTGCTCTGGGAGGCTCCACCCATCCCCTGAGTCCATCCATCCCTGATCTTTGTTAGAATCCCCTTTTCTGTTTCAGAGCCTTCAGCCTTCTCAGTTTGTAGTTACTATTCCAAGATCCTTTTCCCTGTGGCCTTCATTAATTACAGTGCAAAGGTGGTGTGGCCTCTGGTTGCAGCTCTGTCCTGGAACTGAGGCACGTGGGCCCCCCGAGCCTGTGTGCTTCACCAGCAGAGAAACCTGTTTCCGTAAAGGGAGTCCAAGGTGAAAACAGCTCCCTTCATCCCATCGGTCAGCATGGGCCAGGCTTCCATGACTCTCCTGTGAACTGCAGCTCCTCCTTGAACTGCTCCCCAGGTCCAGCAGTGTCTCAACCTCTTTGTGCTCACTGTCACTGAGTCTTAACACATTTCTCATTCTGGGAGCTGGCAGAATCCTGGTGTGTAGGGCTCATGAAGTGTAAGGCCATGGGCAGGCACTATAAGTGCCGCCTTCTGAGAGCAAAGTCATGGGCTTGCTTTGCTGTGTGTGAAGGCCCTTGTCGAGTAGTTCAAAGCCTCACGTTGAACCACCCCATAGGAATGTGCTGAGGATTATTGGTTAATGCCAGCAAAGCACTAGGGCCATAAATGTCAAGTTTAATGTTAATAAACAGGGGGATTACGTTCATTTACGCAAAAAGGAACTCTCTTTACAGTGGACTTGGGGAGAAGACTTTACTTTTATCAACAAAAACAAACAGAGTGAAATGTAAGCCCAGATTTCGTCAAGTCCAAAGCCTTTGTCTTGTCTTCTCACCCTGCCATTCCCACCGACTTCTTTCATGGCCTGTAAACTCCATTCCACTGCTGAGATGATTGCCTAATTGTGTTTGTGTGTTTGATGTCTTTGGAAATGAAAGTGTCGTAGGAAAGTGCTGAAGAGCAGACAGGCCGAGATTGCATGGCCAGGTGCAGAGGCCCACGCCATTTGTGGTAACAAATGCAATATGTGTGATTACTTGGAATTTTGTATTCTCTAAAGGCACTGTTTCGGTGAATGGTGTTCTATTTTTCTTATTTTGTATGCAACAGAACGGAGGCATAGGGTTTGGTGAGTCAGTGTCCTCTAGGAAGCTTCTTAGATGAGTCGCCCTCTGCTTTGTTCTCCTGAGGGATTCCTTCAACACATGTGCACTCAGCCATCCAGTGTGGAAGTTTTAGTAAAGGAAAAAATCCTTACAAAATCTTTGGAAAGAAATTTGCTGAGCACTTTTATAAATCTCACTTTGTCAGGTATGTGCCACCCCATTTTCCAGACAATGCAACCGCGGCCCAAAGATGATGGTTGGGGACATAGATGAACCTGTATTTATCTCTCTGTGCCTCCTGAAGACAGCAATTATAGTGCCTGTTTCCTTTTATTTCTATTTTTTGTTATGTCCCATAGTAGCTAGTATAGGTCCATGGTCCTTTCTTTGGAATTCTGAAATCCGACAAAGCTTGACTGAACTCACATGGGGCCAAAATTGGCCTAAACCGACACGAGGGAGGGGAGAGTCTTTAACCTGCTCAGAGTGACTGTATGATTTATGGCAGAAATGTGTTGGCTTGTGGGATCCTTCACCCTGCTGTGGTTGTATACACAATATATGCACAAAGTACCTTTGTAGAACCTGAATCATTCCGAATTCTGAAATGCACTTGTCCCCAAGAGTTTGCGGTAAGAGACGGTGGCCCTCTCCAAAATTTTGTGTACACTGAGTACCAGGGGAACTCTTTAACTGTGTTAGCAGGAAACCTCAGCACCTTGATACGCCTACACTGTGCACCTATGGTGAGGTGGTCACAGAAGCCAGTGGCCTGTCCAGAGTTTTCATTAGGCACCTGCCCTATGGTGGCGAGAGGAAGGCCCCACCAAGAAAGAAAAAGTACTTGGTGCAGACAGTGACCTTCCAGGGCAGTGTGTAGCTGACAGCGAAGGTGAAGACTGTCCATGGTCAGCGCTGCAGGAGGACAGGAGTTGGGGCTGTTCATGAGAAGGGCTGTCCTAGAGAGGGGATAGGCCCTAACTAGGCAAGAGAGAAAGTGGGGGAGAGGAGTCCCTGGTAGGAGGAAACTCATGTTCAGAGGCTGGGATGAGCATGGGACATCCACAAGGAAGGGAGGCATCTGTGCCAGGGAGCGGCGGGGAATGGAGGAGGTCAGGAAGGCCCAGATTCTGGAGGCCCTGATTGCCCAGCAGACCCAGTTCTGTAGACATGGAGCCCACGGCTGTGTTCAGAGCAGAGGTGTCACCTGCTGACGAATTAGAACCTAAAGCCCAGGCTTCCCTTGTCTTTGTGAGCCGTGTTTACTTTTCTTTTCTGAAAAATGTTTGGGTAAGAACAGCTAACTCTGATAGGGCACTTTATATGTGATTATTGACCTGTTCTTAATGCTTTAGGTACTTAACCCATGGCAGCTCTGTGAGATAGATTCTATTATTACCCCCATTTTATTGATGAGGAAACTGAGGCACAGAAAAGTTAGGTGGGTGGGTCAGTTGCCCTGGGTCTTCTGCCTGATGAGTATAGAAGTTGTCGTGAGAACCCAGCCAGCAAGGTCTGTACTTTTAACGGCTACCCTGTGCCTTAACCTACTTTCCACATATCCCAGAAATGAAGCTTTTTAAAAACCAACACTGCATCCTGGGTGTGGAGAAACCCATTAGCTCCAGTGATTTCAGTGAGCACTTTGCTCTCCCCCTGGAAACTGTGAGGGTGGTGGAGGGAGGTGCTGTAGGACAGTTGGTGACCAAGGCACATCAGACAGGGGTGGTGGGGGTGATGTCCTGAACTTTATGACCCAATCAATAAGAAATGTAATTTGATGTCTTCAAGGAGTCTAATGTCCTTGAGGCCACAGCTTCATGCCCAGAGGCTATACCCCTGCTTCCCCTCATTCCACCCATTCCCAGGCCTTTCTTCCCCCAAGCACTCACGTTTCTGTATTATGTGCCCTGGAATAACTTCCTGATAGGTAGAATTAAAATTCTTTCAAAATTAGGCAAAGCTAAGACTCTAAATTAAGAAAGACTGCATCCATCCTGCCTTCTTTCAATCCTTTGGCTCCTAAAAATTTGTCATTTCTTTTACTTCACATTTGTCTTTTTCAGTTTTTGCCTTATTACAGAAACAAATTGTATTTTTTGTTAAAAATGTGCCAGGTGGTGGGGGTGGCCTTTTATAAACCTGCTTTCTTTATATGTGGGTGGCACAATCCCTGGAAGTTGGAGCCCCTCCCATTTTTCCCAGGTTACTCTTGGATTTTCTGGCCCTCCTCTCTCCTGTCAGCCCCAGAAGGCAGTTTTATTGGGTTGGCCAAAAAGTTTCTTTTGTTTTTTTTGCAAAGTAAAAGATACATTTTGCATTTTCACCAATAACTTTATTGATTTGGATATTTGGAGTATGTTGGATATCTCCCGCGTGGTAGAATGTTGATTGTTCTCAGTTAATGTCTCGATTTGCTCACTATCAACTTCAACTGGTCTACCCAACCGTGGAGCATTGTCCAGCGAGACATCTCCAGCACGAAACTTCGCAAACCACTTTGGACCTGTTCGATCAGCCACAGCACTGCCTCCATACACTGCACAAGTCGGTTTTTGCATTTCAGTTGCATTTTTACTTTCTTGAAATAATAAAGCATGATATGCTGAAAATGTTACATATTTTCTTCCATCTTCAATATTAAAATGACTACACAAAAATTCACCAATTTTGATGTTTTGGTTTAAAAGGAACGCTGGTATAACAGCTGTCACAATCCAATCTAACAAAATTATTTTGAATGAAGTTAAAGACAACTAAGTGCTACTAGAGCCATCGTACAGAAAAAAAAACAAACAAACGAGCCAACCCAATGTTTGTAAATCTGATTCTCTCTTGTCCTTGGATTCCATTTTCTGGATAGGCTTTAATTAGCTAAATTTGCATGTGCCAAATGAGAGATAAGCTTTGTTGGGAAGTTCCTCTGGGATTTCTGGGTTGGGAGAGAGCACGACCGTGTCATACTGTGATGGAATGTCCCAGTTAGCATGGCAGTGTGACTGCAGACTTTGCCCTCCTGTTGGCTACTTTGTCCCTGTGGTTGAGCTCCAGGCTTTCTCATCTTCCTGGTGATCAGTCAGAGTAGGGCCCACACTTCCTGTTCTTCCTCAATCCCCTGTGGATTATGATGGCAAGAGTTTGCAAAGGAACCAAAGAAACCTTTGCTGAAACTTTTTAGGTGTTCAATCAATCATTCTTTTTTTTTTTGTTTGTTTTTTTCCTTAAATTCCAAATTCTTGCCAAGCCTCTTTTTCCTTCTTCCTTTGATTCTCTGTCATCCCCACTTACCCTTCTTTTTACCTGCTGCTCTTTCTCTTTGCTCCCAGGGAAGAGACAGCTTGGATTTCAGGAACAAAACACAACATGGGGAAAGGAAGAAAGTGCTCTGACTCCTGCAGTGGGTGGACAGATGGTTGAGAACCTTTGTAGACCAGGAAAAAAAGCTCCTTTTCCCTCTCCCAATCTCAAAAAAAGTTATTTCTAAAATTGAGCTGGATTATTGGGTATCTTTGTTCACTCAGAACTTATTTTAACTGAAAAGTTCTATATATGTATGTGTGAGAGGGGACACTCCCCCCCCCAAAATGGGGTTATCTTCTGGAGGGCCGGCCCCTTGTAGTACAGGCTCCCCTGCTGGGTGAGTGTTCTACGGACCCATCTGTATTACTGTACTGGCTGGCCTTGTGGTGAGAGGCTGCACTCAGCGGCAGTGAAATTTTTTGAAGACTCTTTCTGCGTGGTTGCCCATTTCATGATGGGTGGTTTATGAGTGCACCTGCCCACACCACACTGTGTTCAGCAGTTTTTTTGGCCAAAACCAGCATGACCCCCATGCCCCACGCTCCCTATTCACCTGATCCACCTTGAGCGACTTTTTTGTTCTTCTTGTTGTTGTTGCCTGGGATGAAAAAAGTCCTCCAAGGAAAATGTTTTGCCGATGTGGAAGAGGTGAAACAGAAAATGGTAGAAGCACTAAAAGCCATAAAAATCGATGAGTTCTAACACTGCTTTGAGCAGTGGGAAAAACGTCTTGGTAGGTGTATTGCATGAAACAGAGAGTACTTTGAAGGTGACTGAAGTTTAAACATGTAAGAATAAACACACAATTTTTAAAAATAAATTCTAGGGGTTTTGGGTCCCCCCTTGTATATACATACATGTGTGTGTTTCTTTTTATTGAGGGAAAGATAACACCACAACAACTTACGTAACCTGTGAAGGTTTACCCCAAATGTCTCTTGTAGAGTCGTTAAGAACCAAGTCTTCTCTGCTCTGTTTATACTGTACATTCTCTTACTGTTGTAGTCAGCTTGGGCTGCCATAACAAAATACCATAGACTGGGGGGCTTAACAACAGGCATTTCTTATAGTTCTGGAGGCTGGAAGTCCTAGATGCCAGCAAATTTGGTTTCTGGTGGGAGCCAGATTCCTGGCTTGTGGATAGCCTGCTCACTGTGTACTCACATGGCCTTTCCTCGTGCCTGTGTGTGGAGAAAGAGAGAGATCTCTGCTATCTCTTTCTCTACTTATAAGGCTCCTAATCCCACCATGGGGGCTTTACCCTCATGACCTCATCTAACCCTAATGACCTCCAGATACTATCACAAATGTTCAGTCCATAACACTTGAGTTCCACTTGCTGGCTGATGGAGTCTTGTTTACAAATACAGCCAGTGACCAGTTGTAACTTCACCAGTGGAGGAGAGGAGCAGGCGGGTCTGGAGTCAGAGCTGGATTACTGGGAATCTCCATGATGTTCTTCTAAGGAATATGCCTCTGCAGCAGGGCCAGGGACCTGAGGAACATCCTTTTCGCTGTGAAAGAGCTGGGCCCATCCCTTGGCTCCACTTCCCATATTTTTAGTTAACAGACTACAGGTGAGATGTTAAGCCTGTGGTGCCAAGGAAACTGATGGGTGATGTGTGTTGCTAAGTGACATCCAGGAAAAGCAAGAGCTGATGCTGGAGAGGGGATAACTGCAAACAAAAACGTCCTTCTTCCTCTCTGGCAGGTGTGCTTAGGGGGCATAAGCTCTTGGGAACAATGTCTAACTCCACTTTCAAAAGGAGCTCAGAGGGAGGCGAACCAGAGAAGGGAACAGATGCAGCCTTCTCAGAGGGGAGAGGTGAAAGGACAGGGCCTGGAGTGGGCAGACTCAGCTCCAATTATATCTGGGATGTTTACCAACACCGGGACTTCGAACAAGTGGCTGCAGCTCTTAACCTCAGTTTCTCCATCGGAAACGTGGGAGTCATAATAGCGCTGACCTCACAGGGCTGCGGTGAGGATTATATTGGGGAGGACCTGGCGCAGAGCCTGGTGTGCTGTAGGCTTTGGGGAAATTTTGGCTGATACTAATGCCACATGTGATTGGCATCCCAGTTTTATTTAGTAGTTATTACACCTCATTATTAGTGTGCTGAGAAGGCTGTCAGAAGAGAGGTAAGGAGCACAGACTCCGGAACCACTTTGCCTTTGGATCCCAGCTCCGTCACTTACTAGCTGTCCAACCTTGAGCAAGATAGCTGACAACTCTGGCCCTTGACCTTCTCATCTGCCCAATGAGTGCAAGGAATTATATGAGGTCTGTCCAGAAAGTATCCAGTCATGTAATATGTAAAATAGAGACATTTATTGAAGAAGATACAAGATGCAAGAAACATTGTACACAGGACAATGACACCTCAGTCCCCTTCAAAGTGGGCCCCTTTGGACCTCACAGAGTTCTCCCAGTTGCCATCAGTTGCCCCGTTGTATTTTCCTGAATCTCATCAAAGATCTGAAATCTCTTCCCTTTTGAAGGTGATTTTAGTTTTGGGAAAAGCTAGAAGTCGCAGGGTGCCAAATCTGGGCTGTGGGGGAGCCGAGTCACCTGGGTGATTTGATGTTTTGCCAAAACACTCTGCACGAGATGTGATGTATGAGCGGGTGTGTTGATGTGATGAAGCTGCCCATCACCAGCTGCCCGTAGCTGTGGCCTTCTGAAACATCCAAGTAGTTCCTGTGGAGGAATGTTCAAGTCTGATGCAGAATTGGATGCAGATTTGTTGCTCTACTTGCTCAGTCATTTTGAATGCAAGGACCACTCAGTACACAGGCTCACTCAACTGGCAGCTACCGCCACCACTGACTAGTACAGTGAAGTCATCATTGTTCACACGTGCACATTCCAGTCCACTCTCCTTGGCCACCAGGTTACGTGGATGTCATGCAAACATCATTCTCATTGTATGAACAGTGGTTGGCCTTTTTCTGGACAGACTTGTCCGCTTCATAGGGTCATGGTAAGTAAAGGTCTATGAAGCAGGAGTTGGCAGACTCTGGCCAACAGGCCAGGGCACCACCTGTGTGTGTAAACACAGTCTCAGCAGCACGTAGCCCCTCTCCTTCATTATGTGTTGTCTGGGACTGCTCTTCTGCTACAACAGCACAGACGAGTAATTGTGACAGAGGCTGTGTGGTCCACAAACCCTAAAATGGTTTTCCTCTGGCCCTTTATGGAGAACGTTTGCTGACTTTTGACTATGAAAGGTTTAAGCAGGGCCTGGCACAGAGTCAGTGCTGGGTAAGTGTTTGCTTTCATTACTGCTGTTGTCCCTTTGGTGTGTGGCCTCAGCAGACCCTTACAGTCCTCTTGTGAAGTGGGTACAGACAGCTGTGATCGTTCCCCTCTCACAGGTGAAGGGTCTGGGGTTTAGCAGACATAAGTGACCTACTCATGGCAGGGCTAGGCCTTAAATCTAGTTCAGAGCTCGTGCTGCTGGTGGCACTGCATCTGAAACATCTGCCTCGCCTCCTCTGGTGGATTCCTCAAGGACAAGGCCATGTGTCTTCATCTCTGTGTCTGCCTTTCTCCCCGTGGCACTGACAGTGTGACACACAGAGCCTGGCCTCAGTGGTGTCTGCTGAGTTCATGCCTCCCACCCCACCTGCCAGCCTCAGCACTGGGCTCTCCCTGTGGAGACATTTCCAGATCTGACTACTCAGCTCCCTGCTGCAGAATTGGGAGGGCTCGGCTTATTATTGTGCCAGGAACTCCCGTTGTTGCTCATGTATATGGAGTTTGGGGAGGCACAGGCCAAGGCCCTCTTCCATCCCCAGACTTTCAGTCAGGGCCATGCACGTGGCTGGGGGTCACTGACCTCTGGGTCACTGCGCACTTTTAGGTCTGTGATCTCATTTGATCCTCACAGCAACCGCTCAGGACAGGGTGAGTGATGGCGCGCCCAACAGCTGAAGCTGAGAGAGACTGAACTCTCACCCACAGCCATGCACGGAACCCATGGCCGAGCCCGCAGTGGAGTCCTGATCTGTCAGCTCAGTTCCGTGACTTTCCCGCCCCCAGGAGCCGCCTGACTTGGTCACGGTGGTGAGGCCAACACCGGGCCCCTCACGCACATATTCCATTATCTAATGACCCTCGCTGTCATACTTTTGGGGCTGTAACAGACGTTCTGTGTGCTTTAGGAGTTTGTTCTGCTCACAGTAGAGATGAAAAGAAGCTACCCAAATAATGGCTCTATTTTTCAGTCTTCAGCCCTGAAGTTGTCCTCTGCCCAGTGAGACTAGGCCAGCATTTCTGTCCTTTGGGTTTTGCTGGAAAAAGAGGCAGAAGGGGGACTGTTTGTTTGTAGTCAGCTCAGCTCTTTGTAAAGTAGTCATGTCAGTTTGGAAAGGCCCGATTGTGTGTGTGTGTGTGTGTGTGTGTGTGTGTCTACCCCTTGATTATTTAATTTCTATCTCATCAGTATCCAGAGAGTGGAAAATAATTCCTGGAAGCTTCTGAAGAGTGCAGAAGAAAATGGAACACATTTACAGCCATCACAAGGTCATGGGGATGAAGGGCAAAGGGAAGTCCAGTTGCCAGTGGACCACATGACTGTCACCTGGGGACTGCTGTCCAGCATGGGGTGGGCAGTCGACAGCTAGCCAGACCTAGTCCAGCTCGCTATTACAATGAGATAAAAGGACTCAGATGAGCCAGGATGAAACCCCCTTCATAACAAAGAGCACATGCTCTAAGGGAAGGACTCCTTTGTGATTTCTGACAGAGGCTCCCAAAGCAGGGAGGTTGAGATAGTTCAGCAGGGCCATTAGGTAGCAGCTGGACATCCTGGTGTTTACCCATGTGGACCTGTCCCAGCCCTGAGTTCCCCATTACCAACCTTCCTGATTCAGTGGAGTCCTTCTAGACATTGTCACTGCAGTGTGACCAAACCCAGCCCCAGCCCACGTGAATGAATATACATAACTTCCAGTGGGCAGAGCAAGAAATTGCTTTATAGCCAAAATACTCTCTTTGTTGTGTATCTTTCTTGGACAAATAATCAGAAACAGCTGCCATGTAGCTCACCACAGAATGGAATCTTCCTAGTCTCCATGAAGCAAAAACACTTTGGAAATCAAAGCAGAATAAGGGCTGGGGTGAGAGATGGGCTTAGATGGACTCCTGGCCCCACCTCGGAATGACCCTAAATCACTTCCTCTCTCTGGCCTTGGGTTTCTACATCTGTTAAACGGGGCTGATGAAACCTGTTTCTTTCTGGAACTCCACACTGTGAAGATTGACTCTCTTATCTTCAGCAGGCCTGGGCAAAGCAGCCAGCCACATAAATTGCTCAAACCCTTCCGCACGGTGGATGGAGGTTGCTTAATGAGTGAAGCTGTGTAGCCGACTCCTTGTATGTCCTCCTACCGTGCACATTTTTATTGTTGTTTATGAAGTATCCACTAGAGTTCAGAAACAGCCTGCACACCACTGAATCGAGTCAGCTCAGCTCCTGCTGCAGTGGATGTGAGTGCTCTAACCCCAATTAATAACAATTTTTTTCCACCCGAGATGACTGCTTGCATGAATGTGTTATCTGCTGAGGAGCTCTTGTGGGGCCTGCTCCCAGTGTGCACATAATTCAGTCTGCCGAAGAAGAAAGTCCAAAAAAGGGCTGGTTTATTCAGAGTGGCCTCTGTGATCTGGCCACCATCACGGGCCTCTTCAAATCATCAGCTCTGATATCACACACAAATGTTTGCGTCTCTAGGATAGTCTGGAAAGAAAATGCAAGAGGGTGGGCAGAGTGCTGAGTGGGAGGTGGGAGGGGACAGAGGGTGGGCAGAGTGCTGAGTGGGAGGGGGAAGGGGGCAAAAAGGGAGAACCAGCCAGCTGAGAGCCAAGAGGCTGGGGAGCACTGAGGCTGGGTTGAAAACCTGTGGCCACGATTTGTGGCTTGTCCTTAGGTACGCCCTTTGCTATATATCAGGCAGCAAGGACAAGGGTATGAGCTTTGAATGTCAAGGTTGTCCCTGTAGGTGGTATGGGCCTGCTTCGTCCAGGAGATTATCCAGGTTCTGCTTAGAGCAAATGCCGTATCTGATCATGGCGTCAGTATGGACCATGTGTATTTTGTGTTACAGACTGGTTGGGTCAAGCCCCTTCTTCTCTCCAAGCTTCTGCTCTTTCCCATTTATATTTTATTGCCCACACTTTCTTGGGTCCTTCCCAGACTTGGGTGTCCTCGCTTGGAGGACGTCCCTTTGCTTGGTTCACGGATCACACTACTTTTTGACCCTCCCTGTACATTCAGGCCAGCTTGAGCTCTTTAATGACACTCCACCCCAGTAGACGGCCACCACTTCCTCTCTACTCTGGTGTTACCATGGGTGGGAGGGCAGGATGGTACGGGAGGAACAGTTCTTTCTTCTCTCTGTCCCCTCAGGCTCTTGACCCCAGGGGAGGAGAAGTGACCTTTCTGATTTGTGGGTTAGCTTAGCCTCTTCTCGGACTTTTTAAAAATCTCCTTTTTCCCAGAGACACTTTTGCCAAATTGCTGGGGCTGGCTCTGGCCCTGCAGACAGCCTGCAGGGGTCCCACTTTTTGGCTGTGTAAGTTTAATTCGGGTGACATATTAGGCAGCCCTTTGTAACCACACATCTAAGTCATTTCCTCCAATTTAGAATTTGCTTGTAATAAAGCTTTTAGCTTGATTTCAATCTGTGTGCCTCCATATCTTATTTCTTAATTGGCTGTGTGGACTTATAAGGGAAGAGAGGATTATTACCTTTTGGCTACCACCCAGAGCTTCAGACCCCCTTTCTGCTCACTGATGAATGCACGTAGGAGGCTGTCTGAGCAGCGCTGGGTTGTAATGGAGGCCAGGCAACATCTGTGGATGCTTTTCTCCCGCCACAGTACTGTTTAGAACTAATCAGAACCTAAGTCTATGGCTCCTCTGTTTTCTGAGAATGTCTGCTATAGAAATGTTATTATTTTCCTTTTTCTTCATCCCTGAAATAATACTTGCCTGACGGGAGGGCATGGAGGACTAAGCGAAATAACACACATCTGCACAAATGAGGTCATCAGCACTTGCCCATCTCTCCCATCCCTTGGTCGCCTGTGCCGTGGTGAAATAGTGCTTCCTGACAGAAAGTTCATTCTGAAGTCTAAAACAGGCCTTTCTTGTTGTGATTGACGGTCCTTGCTTTTATCTCATTAGGAGCCGTTTATAAGCTTAATACATGGTGAGAAACTCCATGTCCTGTATACCATTTGAAAGAGAAAAGTTCAAAACCCATAGAGAGAAATGAAGGATGTGTCCTGAGTGGGAGGAGAAACAGCAGGGATCCAGGGAAGGTGGGATGCGGTGATGGGCCTTGAAGTACTCATCGCTTGACCTCATCTGGGCACACGTGAGAACCTTATTTAAAGCAAAGGTTGAGAAGGTCCAGGAACAGCTACTGGAGGTATCCTATAGTAATGTAGATTTTTCTCTCCCGCAATTTGGAATGCAAAATCAACTCATTTTCCTAGAACTTTACTGTGTGTGCCCAGCACTGTGTTCATCACTATGGAACCTCCAGATGGGCGTGTGCACTCCAGGTGCTCACAGGGAGGGGAATTCCAGCACAGAGCTGCACAGAGCCCTGTCAGTCAGCAGGCTTCCTGAGGACAGGGCCTGCAGTCTCATTGCTCTCATGCTCCTGGTCATCTGGAGCAGCCCCACCAGTTCATTGCTTGCTTCCAGGGGTCCAGGCCTCTTTTGTGTTAGCTCTGGATGTGCACTTTGTCTGTGACCCTGCACTTTCCCACTGTCTCTTAGTCCGGGAATGGAGATGTGAGATCTGAGACAGCCAGTTTGGCCAACTGTCTGGTCCCCTCTGGCTTTTGCATGTCTTTCCCATCGCTGCTGCGGTACCCAGTGCTGTCGGCTGTCCAGGGCCGGAGCTTCTCCTGCTTCTCTCCTTCTCTCCACCTACCCCATAGGATGAGGGAAACCTGCTGCATCTTGTTATTTGTTACAGAGTCAGGGTTGAAGTCAGTTTCATTGACTGGTCAGAATCTGGGGAAGAGAGAAGATGTGTTGAAAAAGTTCCCGGTGTGACTCTGCTATGTCCCACCATCCACTTCCCATCTTGAGACCTATGTGTTTGTTTCCACTATCAAGAGAAAGATCTTGCATTATTTCTTTCTCCTGTCTTCACCTGCAGTGGCCATTGACGAAGGGTTTCTCTGAAAAAGACTCAGCCCAAAGGTCTTTTAAATGAGAGGATACAAAAGTGAACTTGGTATTTCTTTTCTGAAGAGCACAGGCTCTGATGCAAAAATCAGGAGCCCCGGCCTTTAATGAAAGCAGCCATGACTCCCCATAAACCTAAAGGCACTTTGTGGGAAAGCAGTGGCTTTGGATGCAGAGAGCTTGGATGCCCTCGCTGGCTTCATGGCTGACCTGCTGTGTGACCTTGGGCAAGTCAGATTTCCTTTCTGCTTGCCATCTGCAAAATGTGGATAAAGACAGTTGCTACCTACTGGTTTTACTGAGGTACTGAGAGAGGGACTGAGATCACGGAATGCAGTGCTCAGAGTTCTGCCACAGAGACAAAAACTGTTCTTAGGAAAGCATCATTTCGCAGGGGCAGGGAGTTCCGGGAGCCCGTGCAGAGTTTGGGAACAGTCCTGGGGTCATCCCAGAGTGTGAAAGGCAGGCTCTCACTCCAGGTCTGGGTCTGCTACCAGTGTGCCCTTGCCTGTCTGCACCAGCAGAGGGGAAGGGATGTCTGAGCTGTCAGGAGGTGGTGGGGACAGATGGTCTCTGGCAGAACAAGAGGGAAGTGCCAATCAAAGGAGGTCGGGCTCCTCAATTAGAACGCAGAGCAGATGGGTCTGAGGAGGGGCACTTCCCAGTTTACTAAGTGTATGACAGTGAGCTGATGGCCTTCAGAGAACCAGAGGGGTCCCCTACTTCATTTCCTTTCGTTGAGGGGGCGTATTTAGGATAAATCTTGACAGATGAGTATCATTCAAGAGGTAGTTACTAAGCTTTGCTGTGAGCTGTGCAGTACGCTAGGCCCTGTGGATGTAATATTAAACAGGACAGGCCTGGTCTTGACCTCACTTCACAGAGGATACAACTGTACCTGTTGTTTCTCGCCCCTTGCATAGGAATTGCAGGTGGGGTGGGAGGAGGGGTGCCATAAATGCAGATTCCTGGGTTTCACCCCAGAACTACTAGATCCGAAAGAATATCAAGATGTTAAATCTAGGAACCTATATTTCAAATAAGTTTTATAGTTTATTCTTGGGCACATTAAAGTTTGACGCTAATCACCTCTCCATCAAAGCAGAGTGATCAGTCATTCCCTTGAGCGTACTGGGGTCTTAAAAATGAATTACATCTACACTTGGAATGGTTTTGTTAGTCTAGCCTCCTCTGTCTAGTTTGCTAGAAAAGCCCTTTTTCCCCTCTCATTCTGGTCGCATGGAAAATAACTGCACAAATCAAATGAACTGAAGTGTTGATTGAGCTTTTATTATCTGCTTAGCTCACGCTATTCAGAAGGAAATATAAAAGCTATGATCTTGGTCCCTGATAGCTTACAGGATTCCTGGGTTGATAAAACACACCTACCAGTTAACCAGCTAAAGAATGGCAGAAGGTGTAAGGTTAAGGGCCAAGAAGCAGAGCAGATGCATTTCCTAGGTAGAGAGCAATGAAGACATAGATGGGGGCAGGGCTGGAGCTGCATCCTGGGCAGCCCTGCTCTTATTCCAGTCCGACGACCAGAGTCACAACCCAGTAAAGAAGGTAAAAAACACCCTGGGAAAATTCAGGAGATCCAGGGTGGGGTGTAGGGGAATCTGTGCTGATTGAAAAACTGCCCTGGTGATTCTGTGTTGTCAGGCTTGGGAACCAGCACACTGTATTTTTAAGTGGTGAGCAGCATTCCCCCATTTAGTTCAGTTCTGTCTTTTGGGGGCACAAGAACAGCACATCCTTTATCCATTCCTCTGTTACGTTAGCTGTGTAGCAGTCGGACTCTGAAATCATAGTGACCTAACAGTGTGTCATTCATGTAAGTCCAGTCAAGGGCTCGGTGGTTCTGCTCCTTCCTTATTGAGAGGCAGACGCTTTACCGTCTTGGACAAATGGCCTCCCAGGTCTCCCTGGTGTGGGCATCCAGCAGCCAGCCAGCCAGAGGAATGAGCGGGGAGGATGACAGTGTCTCCTGTGGGCCAAGCCTGGAATTGGTGATTATCACATCCACTGATGTTCCATTGGCCAGAGGTCACGCGTGTGGCAGAAGAGGCTGGGAAGTGTAGTCAATCCAAGCATCCAGGGGCAGCAGGAACTGGGTGTCATGAACAGCTGGCACTGCCCTACCACACTCCCTCGCACAATTCCTTCCTGCACAACTGTTTAGTCACGTTTGTCAGTCTCTCCTTCTCCTCCGGATTCTCCAGGCTCTCAAGCAGTGAGGTTCGCAAGTAGAATTCTTTTGTACTTGGAGAGCTGCAAAGAAGGGAGGCCTTGAAATTGTCTATTCCTTACAGCAGCCCCTCCTTCCCCTCATCTCCCCTCTTCCTCCACTTCATTTGCTCTTCCTCTTTGGCTAACGTATATGGAGTTGCTGTTTTCATATTGCACTTTGATATTTTTTTTTGCCTTACAAAATGGCATTTTTATATGGTTCAATTGAATATTATACTTTCAACTTCCTTCTGGGATCTGCCTTCACTTAAGCACATTCTCAGTGCCCGGTAGGCAGAGATTTCTCTGTGAATGGAGCCAAAGGAAAGTGAGAGAAGAGGTAGACAATTTCTTACATCAAACCCTGTTACCTGCGGTGTCTGGGTCTGCCCTGTCCCCCCCAGAACAGTGAGCTCACATCTCACCTCTTCCTGGAGCCTCAGTAATAGCATCTTATTTCTGGTTATTTGCTAAAAGCTTTCACATAATATTATCTCATTTATTTGCTTTGAAGAATGGTTTGTTTTTGACTCTCAGTTAATGAGGTAATGCAAGTTATGTAATAACTTTCTTCTTCAGCTTAACTAACTGCCAGGAAACTCAGGCTGGTATTTGTGGTTAGTCAGAATAATTATACTATGCTTTTGATTGGTATATTTGATTTTTAAAAATACATTTTACTTACTAATTTTTAATAATTGTCATTTTGTCTCATTTTTTCTTTTAAGCTGTGAGATTACAGACTTTTAAGGCCTTTTTAAAAAATGATGTGGGATAAAAAATTAGTTTAATTATAATAATCTTTTGAAGGAGACTTTATTGTCTTTATCTTACATATGTGGGACCTGAGGTCCATAAAAGTTAAGAGAGTGTTCTGAGCCCATGGAGCCATTCAGTGTGGTGCCGGCCCAGGTCCGACCCCAGCGTTACTTCCTCTCTGGGATGCTGCCTTTTCTCAGCGGTCCGCTCTCACTTTAATCTCTTTCCTCCTGTATTTTAAGAGGCTTGAATAGTTCTCTATCTTATTTATTTTTATTGATGCATGAGCATCATCTCCTTAAAAGCAAGTCACTATAGTTTTGATCAAATTCTGATTAGTTTTGTCCCATTAAAATGGGTTTTTAAATTTTCAGAAGAGATAGAAAGAGGCAAAAAGCAATCTTAAAAAGTGGATTTGAAGGAGGGATTAATAAACTTTTATTTGTATAAGTTCAATACAAATTAACCTGTACACTCTTAAATTCCACTCGTGAGTAAGCGTGATTGCCAGTGGTAGCCTTTCCTAACCAAAAGTTTTACTTGCACCTGGGAGAAAAAGGGAAAGGTAGCTTAAAGCAGGGGTCCTTAAAATGTGGTCTTGAACCAAGAACATCGAAAGTCACCTGGGAGCCTCTCAGAAAATGCTGTGCCCCAGCTCCACAGAGCCAGCCCCACTGGGTGGGACCGACAGGCAGCATTTTCACAAGTGCACCAGGCTTTTTCTAAAGCACGCTAAGGTTTGTGACTCTTTGGCTTAAAACAGCCTCTGAGATCAGTTGGAAGCCACCTCGTTTGGATAGGAACGAGGTAGTTAAAAATATCTCTGAACAAATAGAAAATGCTAATGAGGAAAATTAATGCCTTTGTCCTTAAAAACAAACAAACAAAAACACCTTACAAGTTAGTGGTTAAAGAGCAGAAATAAGTTATCTGTGAGGAAATTACTATTTTTTATTTTAGAGAGAGGGGAAGGGAGGGAGAAAGAGAGGGTGAGAAACACCCACACGGATGTGAGAAACACCAGCCGGTGGCCTCTCGGTGGCCTCTCTTAGGCACCCCAGGGAACCAAACTGCAGCCCAGGCATGTGCCCTGACGGGGAATTGAGTCAGCCACCTTTTGGTTTGCAAGACAATGCCCGACCAACGGAGCCACACTGGCTGGGGCAGGAAATGATGTTTTTTAAGAAGCAAAACTTCCCCAAAGTGATAGAATGAGAGCCGAGATCAGGATGGAATTTCTGAAGGCCTGTTGGCCCGAGGAAGTTGCGGGGAGACTGTTCTCTGTGGTCAGGAGCCTGGCAGTTCTGGATTAAACATTGTATCAGGCCTAGGTTTGTAACTTTCTTTGTATAATTTAGTGCAAGAGTTGTACTTGGAAAAAATTTTATCATGAATCATTAGCCAATTAAACTTAA
The DNA here is from genome assembly GCA_007922815.1 of Macrotus californicus. Taxonomy (NCBI): domain Eukaryota; kingdom Metazoa; phylum Chordata; class Mammalia; order Chiroptera; family Phyllostomidae; genus Macrotus; species Macrotus californicus. The sequence goes on along the minus strand of VMDR010003930.1, from coordinate 17,818 downwards.
TTTTTTTTTTTTTTAGTAGAAGAAGCATTAGTTAAATCTCTGCTTTCTTGGGCGTTTTTGTGGCCATTCTCAGAGAACTCCTTTTTCCCACCTGGTGAGCCCAGACTGCACAGTAGTGCACAGGAGCAAAGAGCACCCTCAGAAGCACTGGCCAGCGGTCTCAGCAAGCCCAGACGCAAGCAGGCATCCTGCTCTTCCATGAGGTCGTTTTCTCCCGCTGCGAGGGCACATTTGCTTGATATGGGCACTTTGCTGACACAGTCTGGGGAAGGAAGGAGGCGTGCAGATGCCCCACCCTGCAAAGGCAAAGGTTTGCTTCTGCCTGTGAGGCCAGAGGCCCGACCTGGAGTCAGTGTAGCATCATGGTCAAGATCATGCACGGGGGATCCACAGAGAACTTGGCTCAATTTGTGTTTTGACCACTTGGTAATGTGTGATTTTAGAGAAGCCATTGCTTCTCTCAGCTCAGTATTCTCATTCCTAAAATGGGAGTGATAATGACATGTGCCTTGTGGAATTGCTTTGAAAATTAAATGAGTTAATGCAGCCGTCTTAGGACCCCTTTACACTCTCAACGATTATTGAGCCCCCAAAGAGTTTTTATTTATGTGGGTGATAGCTGTCAATGTTTACTATATTAGAAATTAAAACTTGGTTCATGAAAAAAGACACCTCATTATAACAACGTAAATAACATCTTTTTAATGATAAAAGAATAGTTGTTTTCCAGAACAAAAACAATATTTAGTGAGAAATAATATCACTTTACATTATTAAAATGTCTTTAAGGTGTGACTTAATAGGAGACACTTAGATTGTAATATCTACTTTCTAGCTGAATATGTTGGTTGTAAAAGCACATGGGAAAGAAACTCCGTTGTATACCTATGAGAGCATCAGAGTGAGAACATTAGAATTATTATGAAAATAGTTTTAGCCTTGCAAGACACTTGGAAAGGGTCTTAGCGACCCTTCTAGGCACACACTTTGAGAACCACTGAGGCAATAAATCCTGGCAAGAGTTTAGTGTACCACCTTACTGACCCATAGATGATAATTACAAGCACTGCCATGAGCTGGGAGGCAGCATCAGAGGCAGTTTCTGCACATATACAGGCTGAGCTCTAGAAGAGAACTTGGCCCTGCTTTCAGCAGGGTCCTTACACAGCCCCCACACCGGCAGAGGCTGCTGCTGCAGAGCAGCCCTGGGATGCCTCTTCTGGACAGTGGGCTCCCTGACAGCACCTGGATGTGTGCACATGTACTAATATGGGAATGATGTTCATAGCCTGGAGCTGTCACAAAGCACTTGCCTCTCCATCATCTTGTCTGTATTCTCAGTATCCTCAAGGGAAGTCACTCTGGTCCATGGTGAGTCAAAGCCAGGGCCAGGACTTGACCCTGCGTTCCCTGACTTAGAGTGGAGTCCGGGTCAGGCATGAAAGAGCAGCATTCGCAGGGGCCTGCCAGGGGGCACAGTGTAGAGTGTTTAGGACCCAGTGGCTGGAAACAGGTCTTGTCAGCTCAACCCAGGATGGAGACGTGGGCCAGAGCCCAAGTCTTTGTCCTTCCACCTGGAGACTTACGCCATGTGACAATCAGCTGGCACTCACAACCAGCTCTCCCTGGGCCTTTCTTTGAATCCCAAAGCCACAATGTGAGCGGTGGGCTGAATGCTGTAGCAAGCTGCTGTGTTGACATGTAATTTGGAAGTCCTTTTCACTTAGCCGTCCATTAAACACCTGGTGTGTTTTGAGTGCCCATTCTGTTTCTTCCCTGGTCTCTTACCGAGGGAAAGAACACAGGAGCGTGGACCAGTCAGCGTGAGGGCTCACACTTGCAGTTGCAGTAGCTAGCACTGTCTTTCCTGTGGCCTGCATCTCTGGTGTCAGCAGTGAGTGTGGACGGCCACAGGATGAAGGGCAAGGAGTTGGGACCAGGAGTCTGACCTGCACTAGTGCCTGTCATCGTGCAGATCGGCACCTGTGCATGGCAGAGTCAGCAAGTCAGAGACTGGTGGTGGAGAAGGCGGGAGGTGGCCAGGAGCCAGAGTGATGCTCCACAGGATCGAGGTGAGAGTCAGGATGTCCAAAGTGCGGGACAGATGGTAACAGTGCAGAAAGGTAGTGGAGACAGGAGAAAAATGACAGCAAGTAGAACATCGGAAACACATGGCAGGTCTGTGAACCGGCTCTGGCCCCTGCCTCCGGGCACCTACAGGGTAGGTGTTACTATTCAGTCAGCCAACATTTATTGAGGACCTATTAGTCAGGCACTGTTGTCGTTATATCAGTGTTACACTGGTGAACAAAAAGGACAAAAGTCCCTCCCTCAAGGAACTTACGCTTTCATGGGAGGAGGAAAATAAAGGAAAGGAGAAAACAAAGAAAAAAAATAGTAAAATGTATAATGTTAGATACAGAGGGGAAATAAATACAGAGAGTGAGATAGAGTACTTCAGGATGGGGTGATAATTTTGAAGAGAGGAGTGAGGGAAGGTTTCACTGAGAAATGACATCTGAGCAGAGACCTGTAGGAGGTGAGGAAGGAAGCCCTGTGGCTGTCTGGAGAAGGGCAGAGGGAGCCAAAGCCCCAAGGTGTTTGAGGAGCAGGGAGCAGGCAGGTATGGCTGGGGTACAGCAAGTCCTGTGAGATGAGGTCAATGAGGAATAAAGGAAGAACATTTAGGGCCTTGTAGGTCATTGTGATGACTATGGCTTTTCCTCCCAGTGAAGTGTGGAGCCAGTGATGGGTTTTAAACAAAGCAGCAGCGTGATCTGATGATGTTTTTAAACGTAGGGGGAGGGAGTGAGGAGGGTACTGGGGCCGGCAGAAGCAGAAAGATCAGTCAGGAGGCTAGATCAATAATCCAGAAGGCAGATGTTAGTGACTAGGACCAGGGTGGTGGCGGTGGAGGTGGAGAGAAGTTGCTCGACTCTTAATATATTTTAGAAGTGCTGCTGAAACAATGTGTTGACATATTAGATATTAGGTATGGGAGAAAGAAACATAAAGACTGACTTAAGTTTCTTGACCTGAGCAACTTGGAAGGCTGGAGATAGCCATCATTGGAGATGGGCAGGAGAGGCCTTGGGATTTGGACACATTAGTTTGAGATTTCCAAGTGGAGACATCAGGGAAATGACTGGAGAGGCCCAAGTGGTGGCACCGAGAATTAGGGAAATGACCTGAGAGGTGCAGAGGAGGAAGAGAACCCGCAGCAGCTCCTGTGAAGCCAAGTCCTAGCCCTGGGATCAAACACTCCTCAGAGCAGCCTCAGACTCTGGCCCTAAACCCAAAGACAGGAGCGGCCAGGGGCTTCCGCTCCTCCCTCCTCCCTCTCGGTGCTCCTTCCTGGGCTGCAGAAGACAATGCTCCAAGTCTTACTTTGAAGAAGGCTGACTGCCAGGGAGTGGGCAGAGGGGGGTGAGGCCCTGCGGGGATTGGAATGGATGTACTGCGTGTTATGGTGCCCCTAGGACTAGGGCTGTGTGTGCAAGAGCTCCCAGGGGGCCTTTTGACGAGCGTCCAGGCTCTGCTTTCCCCAGGCCAGTCCTCTGGCACTGTTGCACTCCTGGGCCTGTCTTCAGATGACTGCAGTTGTCCAGGGAGGTGGAATTGGCAGATCGCAAGTTCTTGATGAGATCTGTAGAATGTTGGAATTGACAAAAGGAGCATCTTGTCCCACCCTCTCTTTTTACAGAGCTCCAGAGAGCACGGTGACTTGTCCAAGTTAAGAAGCTTCATGACCTAGGACTTCTAAGACTTCTAGGTCATAAAGGGCAAATCACTTAACCCTTGCCACCCTGCCAGGAAGAGAGCCTTTTCCCAAACGTACTAGCTTAGAGATGGCAGTGGTCTCATAGTTCTTCTTGGTTCTCTCCCCTCCTCCACATGGGCATGTCGATGCCAGGTCAGGGTTCAGAGCATGATTGGCAGCCCTGAGGTCACCCAGCCCATTTGGCAGTCTGGCTACCCCATTGCATGAAACATCAATTCCTTGGCATCCAGTAATTCCTCAAGAAATACCTTTCTTAAAATCAGTGGTGCTGTTTTTGACTTTCATTTCTTCATGTCCAAGGTGTTCTTCATCTGCCAGAGTTCATGCCACACCATCCCAGAGCAGTTTCCTCTGGCCTGCTCTATCCCACACCCGTCTCTCTTGTTCTCTGCAAATCTCTCTGTTCTTCCAATTGTCCGAGGTGCCCTTTCTTCACTGCTTCTTGCCTCTGGATTTCTCCTTAAAGATCAGCTCCAGGACGTCTGCCTGATGAGCTGAAGTCATTCCTACCCTCAAGTGACCTGGTGAATTGAGCAACAATACCAGGGATTCCAGGACAGTGAGCCTGAAGATCAGTATCTTTGCTGGCCTGGTGGGAGGCCCATGGCCCTTCTGGAAGTAGGTAGTGATCCTGACCTTCACACAGGGCTTTGGGAGGAAACTGCTCACAGCCATGAACGTCGGCCTCTTTAGGGAAAGAGCTCCTGACCCACTGCCCCTGACCGACGGTTTGAACCTTACAGAGCTGGAACCAGCAGGCCAAGGCATTTACTGCACTCCTGTTTCATGTGAAAGTCCTACGTCTGGGCCTCTCTGAACCCGTAGGTGCTTGATGCTTTATTTCAAGGCAAGGAGGAAAGGTGGCCCCTCTCTCTGGCATTGTGTCCTCCTGGACATCCACTTTGCTGGATAGAGGGGTGATGGGGTATGAGCAAGGATCAGGGACTCCTGTGTCCTTATCTCATTCTCCTTTCACCCCGTCCCTTCTTTATAGGTGTGGAAACCATTTTCATTCTGTGGTTGCTGAATGGCACCTTCTGGGGACCATCTTGCCTGCAAACACAGGCGAGGTTGCTTCTCTACCATCTTTTCTCGGTTGTAGATCCCAGAGCTCAAATCTATGCAGCAATGGAATGAGCCTGGAAATGAGTGGGAAGACGCCTGGGAGTGCCTGTGCTCTACCCTCTCCCTCTCAGTGTCCGCCTGGCAAGTTCTTTCCCTTCCTGGGCCGCAGTCTCCTACAGAAAGGGGGTGCCGGGCAGGCTGGCAGTCTTGGGGGCGGGGGGCCCTCTGGCCCATTCTGCAGTTCTCTGTAGTCTTTCGTTCTTGGTGTTTTTTAAAGGATCCTGTGCTATGCTCCGCTCCACTGCGCACTGCTCTCTGTGTAGTGATGACATCAGAACGCCCACACTGCATCTCAACAATCTGATGAGATAAATGCCTCATGCTAGGGATCTGTGGACACAGAGTAGCAATTCTCCTGTCCGGCTGTCAAAGAGCTCAGAAAGCATGGGCTGCCGAGGAGGAACAGGCAGGCATGCAGATCGCCATGAGCACGTCATTAAGCGAAAGCATTCTCTCTGCCCCAAAGTTCCTGTTTTCTCCAAAGCTACCTCTACCTCCAGGATAATGCTTCTGAGCTTGCTGGCTTTTGAGAATGTGCTGGGCGGGCTGGTGTTGGGAGCATATGGCCTTGTTTTCCTGTGTAGCGCTCCAAGTTGGATGCGCTAGCAACTGGCCAGGTTCTCCAAGTGATTAGGCTGTGAATATTGATTCAGGTTGGCACAGGGGGCCGTGAACACCTGCTGCCGTGCTCCTTCTGAAGAGTCCTTCCTGTGCTCAGGGCTCACCTGTTAGATGGAACCTGGGATTCTTGAGGTTGGCGCCGCTGGGGCTGGCGTGATGCGTGTGTGCCCCTGCTGCCTTTGTGGACTCAGGAGCTAGGCAGGCACGCTGGATGCCAAAAGGAGCAGGAGCTGCTGTGGTCCTGTGGTAAAAATAGACCTGGCTCTGGCATGCTGAGCCAGTGATCTTGGGCCTTGGTTTCCCGCTACAGGCACACCTCATTTTATTGCACTTAGCTTTATTGGGCTTCACGGCCGTTCTGTTTTTTACAAAGTGAAGGCAAGACCCTCCATCAGCAACATGCTTACAGCTCCCTTTATTGTGGTGGTCTGGAACCAGTCCGCCATGCCGTGGAGGTCTGCTTGAAAGCAGAAAGGAGATAATAATGGGGTCCCCACACTTTCAGGAGTGCTATAAGGTCTGGGGAGATCATGTGAAAGCACTTGGGGAGGCTTAGAGGAACTTTGCATATCAAATGGTGCCTTGTATGGAGGTCATAGGATACTGAGGGAAGGGCAAGGCCTCTAGAACTAGGAAGGCCTGGGTTCGAATTCTGGCGTTTCCCTTCAGGGTGTGTGACTTGGGGAAACGTACTTACCTGTTCAGTTTCTCTTCACTCATCTGTAAACGGAGGGATGTTAAAACTGCGTTGACTAGCACTGTTAATAACAAGAGCTGCCGTTATTTATAGAATGCTTATTATGTGCCAGGACCCGTTCCTTTTCTTCATAAAACCTCCTTAGAATGTGGCAGAATTCGCTGTCACGTACTACTTTGTGTGGATGTTCGTCGGTGGTGTGTGTGATGCGTGCCTGGGGGAGACAGTGAGTGGTGTGAGAGCGGGGTTCCATGGGTGCTGTCTACCGCCGGGTCCCAGGGCCAAGCCGGTGCCTGGCCTACAGCAGCTGCTTTAGAAATGCTCGTGAAGTAAAGGGAGACTGAGGATTTACTCACAATCTCTACAATTCCTGTAACAAATCTATTAGGTCTGTATGATTATTATGCCCATTTGTACACATGAGTAAACTGAGGCCCAGAGAGGCTAAGGGATGTTCCCAGCATCACACAGCTGGGGGTCGGTGAAGTCAGCCCCACTGCACACCACTTCTCAGAGCTCCCTTGGGAGTTTGGGGATGGTGTGCGAGCAGGGCTGGGCAGAGAGGAAACAACTGAGCGCCTGCTGGATGTACCGTATACCACCCACAGAGATACACCGTTATTCCCTGGTGATGGCCGCAAGAGAGGTCTTATAATGCCCATTTTAGAGAGGAGAAACTGAGGCCTGGAGAGAGAAGAACCTGAAGAGCTGCTCAGTTCTGAGTTGTAAGAGTCCAAGTGAAGGAAATTCATTGCCCCCAGGTGCTGCTTTCACCTCGGAGCTGGGCCCTCGGCCTGCATGGCCGCCCACACTGTGCTCCTTCGCCGTCCGAGTAGGGAGGGGGGTTGGAGTGTCTCTGGCTGCCGAGGGCAGAAAGAAGCAGAGCAGGGCTAGAATTCCTGTCATGTGGCCCATCTGGGAGGGGGTATTCCCCCTCTGTAATTCTTGGGAAAATAGTGACGTCTGGCTGGTCTTGCCAGCCCTGTTTCTCTGACCGTCCCTTTGGTTTTCTTGGAGTACCTGCCAAACATCTGACACCGTTCAGGATCGATTGCACATGAGATGAACTTGGGTATGTAAAAACAGGTTTTGGTTTTTTTCCCCTGTTGTTTTCTAAGAAACAGGTTTGAGGGTCTTTGGTTCTCTCTGAGAATAATAACCTTATTGGCCCTCCACTCACACTGAATAGCCTGTGCCTTTTGCAAGGGACCCGTTTGTTTTCATTTGTCATTGAACCTTGATTTGCTCCAAAAGTTTTTAATCGGGTGTTTCTGAAAGAGAGTGAGACTATGGAGGAAAATGATGACTTGGTCTCCCTGAAGGGAGTTTTATCTTTCAAGGAGCGGGGCTGGCGGTGGGGCTGAGAAGTGGAGAGGTAAGGCCCTGCGAAGCAAGGGTCCCTGGCAGGACTCAGCAAGGTCCATGCCCATTGGCTGGAACAAAGAACACTTTGAACCACGCAGAGCTCTGGCATGTTTGTTGATCGACTTACCCAGGGCCTGGGCCAGCTGCTTTTGTTAGAGGATTTCATGGATTAACTCTCTGGGCTTTGGAAAATTATTTCTTTTTAAAAAACAAGTTTTTAAAGAAACGGCAGTTTGGAGATGGCCCCAGAGGGAAGTGTTCCTGGGCAGGTGCACTGGGGATTGTGAGTAGGCAGGATGAGCGTGGGGTGGGGGGGGTGCAGAGGTTGTATATTCGTTGGTTGGAGGCCCGGGCTCCCAGGGCAGGAACCATTGGACTGTGGTGTCTGCACTCTCATGAGGGCGCGTCCAAGGGCCTCTTCCAGTAAGTGCTGTGTCTGGCGGAGAGAGGCGCACGGATGCCCGAGGCTAGGAGTGTCCTGGGCTGGACCGAGGCAGCAGGACTTCCCAGTGCTGAAGGTTGCTAGGCACTGGGGGAGGTTTCCCAGGGAGACTGTGGCTAGAAACACCATCTGCCAAAGATGATTTGGATCCAGAAGAGGCAAGGGAAAGAACGAGATGGTCCTTTCTGTCCTAGTTAATCTCGGTTCTGTTCACTCGAGCAGAGGATTCCTTTCCTCAAGTGGAAGTGAAGGCCAACGCAGTCCTGGGCAAACCAGATGTCTTGGGAAGGGAGGAGGCCACCTCCTTGGCTCACCCCCACCCTGACCAGGCCTGGGGAGGGGTGCCTGCTCTCTGCCCACTGTCCTGCCCTGGCAGCAGGTACTGCAAGCCCACGTGTCATGGGAGGAGGGGTGGAATGGGCATATGATTGAATAGTTGTACTTTGTCAAAACACTGACAGTTACAAAATGCCTTCACATCCACTCAGGGAAGGGTGAGCAGTGAGCAAAATGACTTCAATGTGGAAAAGACATTCCACGGAGGCCAGCAGGAGCGCTAATCCTGGAGCAGGAGCGGTAATAGGGATTAGTGCTTGATTTATAGGCAGCTGAAAGCAAGCAGCCAGGCTAAATCTACCATTCACGTGCGTGCTGAAGGAGATGGACCGACCTGGTCTGAAAAGCTGTCTCTGCTGTACTGGACCAAAGGTGCGGGGGAGGAACTCTGAACCCTGGGGTTCCGCATTCGAAATCACGCACGGTCCTCTGGACAATGGAAATGTGTTGCCACGAGAACTCTGATTGCCTAATTAGGATGGGCTTGGTTACAATCACTACAGGAGGGTAGGAATCAGCCTCCAACAGTGGAAGCCTTGTTTTTTCTATAAACTTTCCTTGACTAAATACAAAGAATGGGTATCAAGTGTTCAGTACCCATCATAGTGGGCAATGGAATTTTACAAGGACAATTCACTTTAAAAGACCTTCTAGAAGAGCGTATTTACAGGGGGCCAGGGCAGCCTGCAAGGGCGTTTGAGGCACTGGGGGCTAGTGATAGGGGGCAGCTGTTACCTGAGGTCTGCGGGGAGGAACAATATTATGCAGCCCAGTGGGGGATAGAGCTGGGGGCAGGGCACGAGCTGGACACTGTGGTCATGCGAGGTGTGGCCACTGCCAGGACCCTGGCACCATGTCAGGGGCCATGGGAAGACAGCACCCTTACTGGTCTTTCCTCCTGTGGGCCAGTGTCATGCTGGTGCTTCTCACTGGCCAAGCCAGCCCGAAGCCAGACAGCAGGAGAGCCCGGGAGGCACAGTCCAAGGGATCACCTTCTAAGGCTCAGTGCAGGGGCGAGGAGGGTGGAGAGTGGAACCAGGGGTGTCACAGGGAGCCAGAGCTTATTTGTAATATTAGGTTAGTTTAGTAGTTCTGGAAAGGCCATCCTGAGAAGAGGAATTTATAAAGAGGTTGCCCACTTTCAAATTATTCTGTCCCCAAGTCTAGCCTGTGTACCTTGCAAAACACACTGAACAAACTGAAGTGGAACCCCTAAATGCCCACCTGCACCTCCTTTCTCTGTGAAATCCCAGCTGTACAAGGGCAGGAGCCAAGTCTTTTGTTGCCAGTTGTCTTCAGTAACGTTCACACACCCACCTACGTACAGTGTCTTACACTTTACAGAACACAGTGACTCTGAGTCCTCATCACACCACTTCCGGGCTGGCAAACGGTGACAAGGCGGCCATCTTGCTGAGTGGCCCAAGTTCTCCTGTGAGAGAAAAAGAGGAGACCTGGCTTAGCGAGGGCCACAAGCACTCTGAAGGTGACAGTGAGCCCTCACAGTGCGAGACTGCAGGCGTGTGACCAGGTGGAGGGCGGGAGCCTGAAAGCAGAAGTGGGAACAATGGCATGTCCTCCGGCTTGTGGCCGGCCCTGAGGGTGTCTCTGCTGACCTGAATTGTGGTGTCTGTGCTGCCACCATTTAGGTTGTTCTTTGGGGTGAGATCTTTACCCATCTAAGAGGGAGGGCATGTGAAGTCATTAGCGTATCCAGAAGGACCACATGGTCAGGTAACTCCCTGGCCAGGTGCACAGGGCTGGGTCAGCATAGGGGCAGCCAGTCCTGGTGGTAGGTGGGGGTAAAGGTGAGGTGAGAACCAAAGGGGATTTGAAGGGCACCAGATATACCTGTTGCTGAGGACAAAGCGGACCTGTTTGGGATGTCAGCAGATGCTGCTCTTCCTCACATTGCCGTCTCTGGATTCTGAATCTTGTCGAGCACTGTGCTTCCATGACATCCTGGGGCAGGTGGGCTTTATCACCTTTTAGAGGGGGACGGCTGCTCAGGCTGGATGGGAATGACCCAGGTAGGGTGGAGTGTGGAATCCAAGTTTGTGGTTTCCAATGACACTTTGGGTGAAATGCAAATTTCCTTCCACATGTGTATTTCTCTTTCCCAATTCTGTCCTGAATAGAAAAGAATTTCTGTAGATTTAAGGACAGGGTGCAGCCCCGGAGCTGGTATTTTGACACAAAATAGAAAATGGAGACAGCACTTGGGAAAAGCACCCAGAGAGTATCTTCCCGGAGAGGCAGTGTAGTGGGGCTGAGGGTCATGAGCTGGACTGCCGGAGTTCACGTCCTGTGTTGCCAGTGCTGAGCAGGTGCAAGTTACTTTATGTCTGAGTTTCTCAGTTGCCTGATCTGCAGGGTGGGGATCATTGTCCTATCTTCCTTAAGGCTGCTGGACAAGGACTACGTGAGTTAAAGTGTGTAATGTGTGGTGAAGAGCGCTGAGTGCTGCAGTTCGGGGCTGTGATCACGAGGCGAACTCTTCTGGGCAGGGCATCCTCCTGGGGGCCTGGGGAGAGGGGGCACCTGTGAGGCCGCTGGGGAGACGAGCATCCCCCGGCCTCTCTGTCATCAAGAAGCCTTCAGTGAGGCTGCTTGCCTGAAGTTATAGTCTGGGTCCTCTCCAAAGTCTGGCTCCCAGCCTCACCTACTCCATGACACAAAACCTTGGCCTTACCAGGGAAATCTTAGGAGGCCCCACCTGCAGCTTTGCTTTTACTTCTACGCTCTGAAGGTTTTTTAGGAACGCAGAGAGAGGAGCAACTTTGTAGATGTGATTCCTAGGGCCTGGCACTTCAGAGACTGGCACAGTTGGTTCTGAAAGGAGCGTCTACACACAAGCAGTTGGCTTCCTTCTCGTTTCTCTCAACGCACCATCACTGTGACGCAGAAGTGACTCTGCGGGCCACGCACCTGTGAGGTGGCCGCAGAGGGGCTGGGGCTGCCTCTGCCTCTGTCTTTTCCTGAAATGGAGGCAAGCTGCTGCAGGACCAGTACCACGCTGTCCTTGTCTGTCCCGTTGAGCCTGCGTTCATAGACCCAGAACTTGAATAAGTGCACAGCTGCAAGAAATCGATTTGTAGGCAATAATACTCTGATGTTGGCTCTTAAAAAGAAACTTTGTGTTATACCGATATGTTACACTTAATTTTGTCTCTAGTAGAAGTAGAATGTCTCGTTGATAGCATTGCTTATTACGTATAGATTAGTTGTTAAGGGTTATTTCCCAGATGACTTTTTGGTCATCTCCAATCTAAACATCAGCATCTCAAAATGGGAACCCAGGGGCCAGGCACACGACATTAGGGAAAGAAATAGAACAGGTGGAGAAGAAACTGGGACCCTGAAACCTGCTTCTCTCTGCAGCCAGCGGGGGTCTTCTGGGTGCTGGGTTAGGATCAACAGGACAGCTGGCACCTGGGGACAGGCTGTTCCTTTCAGAACAGGGGAGAGAGCCTTGATCTCTCCTGGGAATCAAATCGAAGTGAAACCAGGAGAAAAACGTAGACTTCTTGGAGTAACTTGGCAAGGAAAACCCAAGCAGACAGAGGAGTGTTCAAAGAACTCTGGAGGATGTCCTGTGGGCTAAGAGGAATTCGCTTGTAAATCCGAATGGGCAGCCCAGGGAGAGTGCCTGCAAGAAGGGAGAGGGCCACCTTCCTGGCTGTCGAAGAGTCGCACATGCTTAGGAGGTAACAGCAAAGGTAGACATCCCATGGAAGGCCCTGCAGAGTAGCTGGTCCAGGAGAAGCCGCACAGCGTAGAGTTGCCAGCCAGCCAGCCTGCCTGCCTGGGAAACCGGCTCCACCACTTCCAGTCCCAGTTTTCTTTTCTGGAAGATGGTGATGACCGTGGTATGCACCTCAGAGGGCTGGTGGAAGAATGATTTGAGTGAAGGCATGCTGCATGCTTAGAACCGAACCTGGCCTCTATGAGGTACTGGGAGAGTTGTTATTGCGGTAGTCACTGCTTATTTGCAGTTTAACTTTTTGTGGTCTCAGTTACTCGTAGTCTGATACCGTCTGAAAATATTAAGTGGAAAATTCCAATAATAAACAATCCTTGAGTTTTAAATTGCGTGCCATCCTGAGGAGCATGATGAAATCTTGCACCATCCCGCCCTATTCTGCCCAGGACATGAATCATCTCTTTGTCTAGCATGTCCACGCCATATACGATCCCCGCCCGCTAGTCACTTACTACTCTGCTCAGTTATCAAATGGACTGTCAAGTGTCACAGTGCTTGTGTTAAGTAAACTTTACTTAATAATGCCCCCAAAGTGCGAGAGTAGGCCAAAGAGAAGCCATATAGTGTAGAAACTGATGTGCTGGAGAGCTGCACTTGTTCTGAGGATGCTTCTAGATGCTCATTTTGGGCAGGCCTGAAAGACGGGCCCTTGCACCTAAAGGGTAGGGTCTGGTTGGGGGCAAGGGGACTCTTTGCTTCTCTCAGTACCAGTGCTTGGACATCGGTTTTATGCAGGTTCTGTCCTTGACCCTGGTGAGCACTTGATGGGTAGCTGTTGATTGTATAGTGCAAGGGACATGGGTTTTCCATGCAGCTTCTGGTAGGAGGGGCTGGCTCACCGGAGTTCTGTGCAGCACTCAGCTGGAATTACTTCGGCTCTGGTGTTAAGGAGTAACATAAGATTATACTCGAACGACTGACCAGTGATGATGATGATCGGTATTGCCATTGTCGTCATCTTCTAACGCCTTGTACCACTTCCTACATGGCTTCCTCCTTTCTAGCAGCAAGTCGTTACTCTGTCCATCCCATTTCTAACCTGGACACCCAGCAGTCGTCTCAAAAAGCACTGAGGAGCCCAGGCATCCACCAGATATTAAGACTCCGGAGTAGTTATTAAATAAGAACTGCTCTTGCTGGCTTCACTCATTCAGCTGTGAAGTATCTCTGGAGGTTTCTGAGCTGTGAACATCCCCTTCAATTAATAGAAGGAGGCTTTCTCTGGAAAAGGCAACATTCATCTTTGCCCCGTGGGGAGAGGTCCTGAGGCACCACAGCTACCAGGAAGCCTCCCATATCCTCACTGGGTGCAATCAAATGGTTCAGCAGTTGGTGACTGTCAGTTCAGACTTGATAAAGACACCGTAACAATCATGATGAATATGGCAGCCCTTCGCAGAATATGCTAGGTGGGCGTGTTCTACATGCATGATTTCTAATTCTCACAACAACTGCAAGAGATAGGCATACCTAAACCCTATTTCCTAATAGGGAAACTGAGGTTTATAGAGCTCAGATATCTTTCCCAAGGACACTTAACTAGAAGCTGGTGAGGCTGGAATTCAAGCCTGAGTCGGTCTGATTCCAGGGCTGTGCTCCCTGTGGCTAGTGCAAGGGTGTAGTCTGGAGCGAGAGGTGATGGAGTTTGCTTTCAAGGAGCAGCAGATGCTGGCTGCACGGGGGCTCCTGGCTGGGATGGGATGCAGGCTCCCCCCAGTCCTCTGGTGTCAGACATGGGACTGATGTCTTTGTTAGTAGACACTGGTCCCCAGGCGGCTAAGCATGCTGGCAGCATTCCCAGCCCCGGCACACCCTGCACAATCCCTTCAGCACGCACAGGCCTCTTGACAGGGAGTGACAGCTATGATTCAACACGTGCGCCAGTGGCAGGAGAAACGTGGGTGAAGCAGGGGAAAGGACTGTAATTACCTCTTACCACGTTTCCACATTTCTCTGCTGTCAGAGTGGTTTTGTTTAATGATTTTTTCTGATATGCTTGGAAAGTAGTTGCTGCAGCGAGGTTGGTATGTAATCGTTGTCCTGCTAGTGAGCAGCCGTTGTCAGTGATGTAAGCCCAGCAAATGGGATTTTTTCCTCCTTTTTCCAGTTTGTGCAGTTTCTGTGTGTGTGTCGAGGGGCAGGAGAAAGGGATGATGGTATGTCTCTCTGCCTGTTCACCCGTGTACCCTGTCTCCCCACCATGACCCTAAGATGGGCCAGTCTTGTGGGCTGTGTCTTCCCAGAAGGTTCATGCCCCCATGGATTGTCCAGTGAACCTCCACCTGAGCTCTTTTGCCCTATCTTTCTTCCTGTCCTCCCAGTTCCTGCGCTCCCCCGCTACACAGGCATATACCTTCCCTTTCATGTGTGGCTTCCCCCACTCTGGCTTGCAGGCTCCACACAGCCCCTGTTCTCCCCCTTGACCTGCCACCACCATCTGCTTTCAGATGCCTGAACCCACTCGTAGAAGCCAAGATAGTAGGGCCTGATGTCCCTCAGTCTGCAGCACTACCAGACCTTTGCATCACTCTCCATGGGCAGGTGGCCAGCCTCAGTCAAACTGGGTAGCAGCCTTTCCTCTGGTGGCCAGGCCAGGATGAGAAGGGAGCCACCACACTGCCATGGAAACTTAGGTGGTGGGGGAAGAGAGCCAGCACTGCAGAATGGCGAGGGCCTCAGTCCTTCCCAGGAGTAGGCGTACGCCAGCGGGCCTTCTTCTCTGGAGAGAGTCGCCGTAGTGAACACTCGAGAAACAAGAGTTTGGAACCAGAAAGAAACTCTGAGGTTATTGAGTCTATGACTTCCTTATGTGAGAAAACTGAGGCCTAGAGGAGGAATGTGCTCAGGACCCAGCTGGCTGGCACCGGGTCTGGGCTAACACCTGGATCTCTGTTGCATTCTCTCCACAGGCAGTGGGCTGGCTGGTTTTGTGACGGAAGCTGCCTGGGTGCTGGTGTCTGGGGGTCTGCCATTTCCTTCCTGGGCCCCTACCTGCAGCACTGCCTTTTGGAGTAAAGTCAGGGATTAACAAACATTTAATCATCAAAGAACTCTTTCTTCTGGCGAAACCTGACACTGAACAGAAAAGAGGAGGGACACTTTGGTTCAGTGTTTGAGGAGTTGTGGATGGTCCGGAGGCCCCTGTTCAGCTTCCCTGATTCTAGAAGAAGGCCCCTTGGGCATTTCTCTGGAACCTTCAGCGCTCCATGGAATGTAGTGAGAAGACACGTAAGGCCCCTGTTACCAGAGTAGGTGAAGACATGGCTTCTGCACCTTAGCATGGGTTTGTCTGTCAGAGCAATTGAAAGCAGAGACTAAGACTGTAAAAGAATGGGGTTCCTAACAGGATAGGTTTTGAATTAAAGAGCTACTTAGAGAGAGAAGGAAATGTTTCAGCATGGGAAGGTCAAGTTCAGCTGCGGTGCCTTTGGGTTCAAAGTAGAGGCCAAGAAACAGGGAAGCCTGGAAGCTCAGTGCCTGCACCAGGGTGCAGGGACCAGAGAGACCGGGCAAGGTCTCAAACAAACTCTAGCTACTCAGTGAAACTGCCTGGAGTGTGCACACCCCAATACCTCTGCCACGGCCGACTTTTTCAGCATGTCACAAAGGCTGCAAAGTCACTGAAAAACATGGCAGCATTAAGCTTTCACATCAGGACTAGGCCCTCGATTGATACTGAGAACTGACATTCACATAGCACTTCACAAGGTATAAGACTCTCATGATAGGTGATTCTGCCAGAACCGTGTGAGGCTCTATTATTATCGCCCCCATTTTACAGATGTTGAAATACAGGATGAGGTATTGCTTAGAAGCATCGTTATTAACCATTATTCCTAATAGTTAACATTTACCAACCCATGCCCTACAAACACTTAGTTTAATTCATCTCTCTCCTTTTAGTAGACAGGCAGACAGGACGCACACACACCTCTCTCTTTTGCTCTGAGGGTTGGTAGGAAGAAGGATCTTGCTCCTTGCTTCTTAACAGGCTTCTCTGTCTTTGCTCTCGAACAACAACAACAACAAAACCATCTTTAGAACCCCCAGCTCTGCTCAGAAATCTCAGTAGGCTTCAGCCCGCAGCAGTGCCCCCCCCCCAACTCTATATCAGTTCCCATGAGGAACTCCAAGAGGATGCCCCCAGTACCTTTTCTCTCAAGCAGCCCAGCTCAGTGTGGCTGGAGTCCCTTACCTCTGGGTCTTGACCAGGCAGTGTCCCAGGTAGCTGAGGGAGCCTTCTCTCTCTTGCCATCTCTACCTCATGGACAGGTAGCTCCTGTCCTCTCCCTCAGACCCCAACTGTTCATCACAAATGGGTTTGTGGTGATGCTTCTTTATTGTGTGTTAACATTTAATTCCTGGACTTGAACCTGTTATACTTGCTCTGACATCAGAGCAGAGGGGCCCTCAGATGTTACGTTAGATGCAGAAACCATTTTCAGTCTGGTCACACCGAGATGGTTGCATCTTACCACCACTCTTAGCAAAGATTGCAGCTGGCCTGGCTACCAGCACCCAGCGCACTGATTCCTGGCGTGCTTCAGGCCTGTAGCAAGGACCCACCCTCACTCCCCATCCTGCCCGTGCTAGGAGAATGGATCCAGGGAGCTTTGTCCCTGCTGCTGCTATCAGCCACGCAGGCACAGAAGTATACTTGATTTTGAATTCTACAAGAACAAACCATTGGGTGGAGTCACCAGATATCCAGATGTTTTCTCCTGGCTTTTATATCTGCCATTTATTTTTAAAGATGTTTTTGTTTACTGATGTATAATTTTCATAGAGTAAATGACCTCATTTTAGGTTTCCAACTCTATGAACTTTTTAAAAATTGGCTGTATTGAGAAATAATCAGCATACCACAGACCATATATGTTTCGTGCATGGACTTTGAGTAGTTCTGACATGTGTGCACACCCGTGAGACCATCGCCACGTCACAGTGAACCCACCTGTCATTGCCCCCCAAAGTTTTCTTTCGCTTCTTGTCAATCCCTCTAGCTCGTCCCCCACCCTCCTCTATCTCTTTATGTCCTAACCGTTTACATTTTATACAGTTTACATACATGCAGTCTTTGTGTATGTACTCTGACTCCTTTCATTCCGTGTCATCACTCAGATTCACGCATGCTGTTGGAGGTGTGGGTAGTTCACCCCTTTCTGTTGTTGAGTGGTGGTCCATTCTATGCACATGTGCACCACCCTTGTTCACCTGTTGGTGGACATTTGGGTTATTTCCAGTTTTGAGCTATGTAAGTAAAGTCACTATGAACATTTGTATACAAATCTTATATGGGCATATGCTTCTTTTGGTAAATACTAAGGAATGGAACAATTTCATCCTGTGATACTGTGTGTTTAACTTTGAAGAAGTTGCCAAACTGAAGAAGTTCCAAAGTGGTTGTACCATTTTATACTTCCATGAGCAGCGTATGACAGTTTCAGCCCCTCCCCATCCTCACCAACACTTGGTATAGTCACTATTTTAAATTTTAGTTATTATGTGTACGCAGTGGTACCTCGCTGTATTTCCAGTTTGCGGTTTCTGAGTAACTACTGATACTGAGCGCCTTTCATGTGCTGATCTGCCATCCACATATCTTTGGTGAAATGCCTGTTCATATCCTTTTCCATTTTATAATTGTTTTGTGTTCTTATAATTATATTTTGAGAATTATTTATGTAA
>VMDR010003929.1:0-65851 GCA_007922815.1 Macrotus californicus | reverse complement strand
CTGTGGGTCTCTCCAACGAGCTCTCCTGTGAATCCGGGAGTTTCTCCCGCTGCCACTGCCTCCGCCACCACAGGAGCTTTCAGAGGCTCTGAGGCTTTGTTTCCCTGAGCTGGAACTCTGGGTTGCGGCGTCTGTCTCGCTCCCCAGTTGTTCCTCCCAGTTTATCCGCACAAGGGAGTGGGACTCCCGGACCGCAGTCACCAACTCTCCCGGCCAGCCGCGCCTTTCCCCGGTCCGCCAGCCGCCGCCCCGCGCGAGTCCTCTCCGCCCGTCTCGCCCCTCCTACCCGTCTGGATGAAAGTTTCTCCTTTAGTTCCTTGGTTGTCGGACTTCCATACAGTTCGATTTTCTGTCAGTTCTGGTTGTTTTTTGTTTTAAAATTTGTTGTTGTCCTTCTTTTGGTTGTACGAGGAGGCACAGTGTGTCTACCTATGCCTCCATCTTGGCTCCTCATTAAAAAATATTCTTATTTGTCTGATACTAGTATAGCTACTCCAGGTCTCTTTTGGTTATTCTGCATGATATATCTTCTTCCACCCTTTTACTTTCAGTCTGTCCATGTTTTTGCATCTAAAGTGTGTCTCTTACCGGCAACATGTATTTGGACCTAGTTTTTTCAATCCATTCTACCAATGTCTGCCTTTTAATTAGAATGTTTAATCCATTTACAGCTAATGGTATTCTGATAAGGTAGGATTTACATCTACCGTTTTGCTATGTGTTTGCTATACTCAAGTCTTACACCTTTTTTGTTCCTCTATTCCTCCATTATGTCTCATTTTTTGTTAAATAGATATATTCTAATTTCATATCAGTTAATTTTTTTAGTTTCAGAAATTACATTAAACATTTTTTATTTTCATAGTCCATCCTTTACAACAAAGATAAGAAATTTCTGAAGTCCACCTTTCTTTTAGGATTCACTCTGACTCAGCAACATTTTTAGTTGAGAGAAGTGTTTCTTTGTTCACACTTTTTTTTTAAAAGATTGTATTTATTTTCAGAGAGAGAGTTGGGAAGGAAGGGAGAAATAAAGGGGGAGAAACATCAATGTGTGGCTGTCTCTCACAACCCCCCAACTGGGGACCTGGCTCACAACCCAGGCATGTGCCCCGACCGTGAATCAAACTGGCAACCCTTTAGTTCTCAGACCAGTGCTCAGTCCACTGAGCCACACCAGCCAGGGCTCTTTGTTCACACTTTTTTTAATAAAGATTTTATTTATTTATTTCTAGACAGAAGGGAAGGGAAGGAGAAAGAGAGGGAGAGACATTTTAATGTATGGTGGTTACGTCTCGGGCGCCCTCCGACCGGGGACCTGGCCCGCAACTCAGGCATGTGCCCTAACTAGGAATTGAACTGGTGACCCTTTGGTTCACAGGCTGGCGCTCAATCCATTGAACAAGCCAGGGCCTGTTCACCCTTTTTGAGAAGCAAGTGGGTGTTGACTGTCCTGATGTAAGTGTTCTGAAAATCAATGCTGGGCTCTTGCCTTCGGAGGCAGACATACTATGATTTAGATCTATAGAACTTGGAGAACTTGTCTCTGGTGTCTTCAGGCTGAGTTTACTCGGAGGAGTGGTAGGGTTGCTCTTCAATGCTGACAGCAAGCTTCGACGTTTACCACGATGTTTAACTATTTTGTTGCATGCTTTAAAAGTAATAACAATACACTTTTGGAGTCTTTGTACTTTTCCACAATTTTTGCTTCTTTAAAACTGAGTGTAGCCCTGGCTGGATAACTCAGTTGGTTAGAGAGTCCTTCAGATACACGCCAAGGATGTGGGTTCCACCTCCAGTCAGGGCATATATGGCAATCAGCCAATGAATGCATGAATGGCTGGGACAACAGATCAGAGTTCCTCTCTCTCTCTCCCACCCCATTCCCCTCTCTGTCTCTAAAATCAATAAATAAAAAATTAAAAAAACTGAGTGTATAATTTCTTGCTTTTCAATTAAGAAGTTTCTGTATTTTGGGGGTCAGTTTGGGCTTGGGTTTGAGGTGCACTCGAAAATTATCCAGAACAGCACTGGAAACAGTATGGACGTGTTCCTTCAAAAGTGCTGTTAGCATCGCTGACTAACTATGGGCCCAGAGCAGACAGCGGGCCTGGCCCGGGCAGCTGTCTTGCAGTTTCCTCGAGGAAGTGCTTCTGTCTCATCACCACCACTGTCCCCACACCATTACGATCTGGTGACAAAAGGTCATATCAATTCTTTTATTAGATTTTTAGAGGATACAATGATATGCAAAAGCTTTGCTCCTGTACAGCTTCGTTCCCCTCCTTTTTGCTGTTGTCACAGAAATCATATCTTTGTGCCTGTCAACACAGATTTGTAATTATTATTTTCTCTGCCTTTTGTGTTTATGTTTATACTGTCTTTTACATTTACCTACACAGTTACTTTTACTGGCATATTTATTTCTTCATGCAGACTTGATTTACTGACTAACGTCCTTTAAGATTTATTGTAGTAATTGCTGTCTTCTAGCAGTGAATTTTTACCCACTGTCTTTTCTCATTCACTGCCCATGATGTGCCCCACTCTTTGCGCCAGGCCAGTGAGACCTGGGACACTCAGGCTTGGAGCTGGACTCTCTCCGACTGTCACACAGACAGTGAGGGAAAGTGCGTGTTGTTCTCCCTCGTGTTTAGTTTACAGAACCCAAGATTATTTAGGTGACAACATATTTGGGGCAGGTGGGCCTCTTTGTCTGCCCCATGTGTTGAACCATGTTTGGTCTGAGCCAGGCATAGTCCCACTGCCAGAGCTCACAGTCAGTGTAGAGCAGCAGGTGACCCAGGACTTTGCCCCACAATAAATAATGGTAGAGGCCAGCCCCCTTCTGCTTGCAAGGTGGTTGCTTGAGCAAGTGATGCTTGCAGCTGCAGCACCCTTCTTGTGACCATGAGGTAATCAGTTTAAGGTTAAAGATGGCAAAAGACAGAGCGAGCCTGGGTCTTTGACTGCCTCCCTGAGTACTGTACCTGCTGCGGTGCCATCTGGGTGCCACCTGGATTCTGCTCTGGCAGCTGAGGCAAGATGGAGCAGGAGCAGGAGATGAGAGGATGGATGCCGGCCATCTGGAAGAGGTCCACAGAGGGTCCATTCGTTCACGAAAGGTACCCTTCCATTTTCACCACTTAGAGACCCGCTCGGGCTTCTAGGGCTCTGGCCTAATTCATCCAAATGCTCCCAATCACTGTAATAGGTTACATGGCAGATGGAATTAGGAATCAAATTTTGGTCTTCTGCTCATGACTTTCAGGACTAAACCTCCGGACTCCACCTCTTCTTCTTGTGTTTCCTCAACAATAATTGCTTGTTGCCATTACTGCCATCCCTATGGGTCCTGTGAGTCCCATTTAAATCCCAGTGTGAGTTCTAGACCAGGGACTGATGGAGTGAAGATAACTCTGTTGCACATGAACTTGGAGAATACAAGAGCACTGTGCTAGGTGGAGGCTGTTTGGGGAGAGGACAGAGAGTAGGGAGGCTCTGCTGGCAGGTGCCCAGAGGTAGGCACCAGTCATGTGGAACTCAGGGGCTGCAACAATGCGGGGAGGGCATAGGTTTGCACTGGGGACCCTTTCTACACAGGTGACTTGGTTTCCTTGAGAAGGATGGGCTCTAGTGCAGAGAAATGGGGATTCTAGGCTCAGGAAGGTGTAGAGCTGGGGCCAGGTCCCTGGCTGTAAGCGTGTGGGAAGCACTCACGGCAACCACTGGCTTCTGTCCTGCTGCCTCCGCTCCTTCTGCTGGCTCTGTAGCCACCACTGCCGGATCCCTCATCACCCAGCTGCGAGACCAACCTGGGCCCCGCCTTCCCTTCTCTGCTCTCCTGGACAAGGCTTTCCCTGAGCAAGCCCCTTGCCCCACCTCCGCCCAGCATGGCTCCCTACTCAAAACCTCCTCACTGCCAAGTCTTGCCCCCTCTGCAAAAATTACCGCCCTGGGAAGCTTCCTGTAACTGTCTCACCATCCCCAACCCCACAGAAGTGCTTGGACAGGGCTCTTGATCTCTCCAAGGTTCCAGTTGACCACATGTGGGCTAATAGTAGTTTGTGTCACATGCTATGGAAACATGGGTGGTGGAGAAGATGATAGCAGACTCGGCACGGAATCTGTGGGATCTCCAGTATTTTAACATAAAATCAAGTTTCGTTATTATAGAAGTAAATGCACACATACACCCAGAAAATGGAGAGAGAAAACAATCCCCTATAATAAGCTCACCAGCTAGGCCTTCTACTGTGAGTGTTTTTTGGAGACTTTGCTGCCTTTGTTGTTACAGAAACAGATTATTACTGCTGGGCCTGTTAGAGGCCGAGGGGTTTTGTTGTTATTACAGCTACACTGAGATATAATTCACATACCACACAATCCACTTCCTTGAAGCATATAATTGAGTAGTATTTAAGTATATTACAGAGCTGTGCAACCATCACATTTAAAATATTTCTGTCACCCCAGAAAGAAATCCTCTCCCCTTTAGTGGTCACCTCGTTTTATTTTTTGCTTAACATTATTTTGAAAGCATCTTCCTGTTGCCCAATAATCTTCTTAACTACCTTGTCTGGTGACTGCTAGCAAAGGATTTGGGGGGAGGGACTGGCACAGCTGGGGTGTTCTGGAATGATGGTGTTGGGGAGGACGCGGGAAGACCGAAGGAGCAGTGACTGAGCAGATCCCGAGGGAGAGCTGAGGGAGTGACAGGAGCCGACTGCGGGGAGCTGGGAACTGACTTTGGGGTGGGGAGAAGCAAAGTTCTGGAATCAGAATCCACAGCACCACGGACTGGAATGTCGGGAAGGATGAAGGAGGAAGGGGGTCAGCACCCCGAGAGGGGGGCGCAGAGTGAGAAGTAAGGTCAATAACTGAGTACCACAAGGAGGAGAGGGCACAGGTTTGGAGAAGGGTTAAAAATGAGCTTGATTTTGGACTTGCTGGATTTGGGGGCCTCCAGGTCTTTAGGTGGAGTCACAAAGTTGCGGGCGTGGGATGCTCAAGTCTGGGCCTTAGGAGGCGCCTAGGACCACAGGGTAAAGGTTTGGGATTGAGGGTGTAAGGCCACGTGTGAGACCTTGGGAGCCTGAGGTGATCCAGGGTGGGCCCGAAGGATAAAGAGCGGGTCTGAAGGGCCCTGGCACTTTGAGGGGTGGGGGTGGTGGGCGAGGATGCGGAGCATGTCACCAGGTGGGAGAAGCCAGAGCTGGAGGCGCTGGGCTGTGGCGGGGAGGCTGGCGCGCGAGTGCGGGGTCAGGGGCGCTGAGCTGCAGCCTCGCAGAGCCGTCCTCGCGTGAAATGCCGAGCGTGTGTCCCTTGGCTGCCTGCGAATTTGGGCTCCTCTGTCCCCTCATGTAGCATCTCACCCAGGTGGCAAGGCGAGCCCTACCGGTCCTGTGAGGTCCGCAGGGTTCAGGTCGGGAAGCCTCCAAAGGTTTCAGGTTCCTGACCGGCCGCGCCAGGCGTTGGAGTGGCTTAGGAGTCGGTCCTCTGGCTGTGGACTGGCTGGAACAGGGAGCGCCTCCGGCAGAGTCCGATCCAAGTCCCCGGAGCGGCCTTGGCTCCACGCCGCCGGGGCTAGGAGACAGTGCGACAGTTCGGGACACACCCACCGAGTTGGAGCATTAGGGAAAGTTGGGGAACTTGACTTGGTTTGATACTGTCACCCCTGGACACCTGGGGGGGCCGGCGCCCGCGCAGCGCCGAAAGCGGCAGAGGCAGCCGAACCCCCGCAGACCCCGGCTGGAGAAGGGGCGGTGCTCCGCCGGAGCCCGAGACGGGCGGGCGCACCGGCCAATGGGCGTCCCCATCCCTCCGCGGTCCCGCCTCTGGGTCCGGCCCCGTGAGCGCGAGCTTGGCGGGTCAGACACGGCCGGCGGACGCGCGGTCCCGGCGCTCCGGCCATGCTCCGCGGAGCACCCGCCGTTGCCCCGCGCACTGCGCGGTCCAGGTAGGCTCCGCCGCCGGCCATGCGGCTGGAGGCGCAGGACGCGCTGTACGTGGCGCTGGAGCTGGCCATCGCCGCGCTGTCGGTAGCGGGTAATGTGCTGGTGTGCGCCGCGGTGGGCACGTCGAGCGCGCTGCAGACGCCCACCAACTATTTCCTGGTGTCCCTGGCCGCGGCCGACGTGGCCGTAGGGCTGTTCGCCATCCCCTTTGCCATCACCATCAGTCTGGGCATCTCTACGGACTTCTACAGCTGCCTCTTCCTCGCCTGCTTCGTGCTCGTGCTCACGCAGAGTTCCATCTTCAGCCTCTTGGCTGTGGCCGTCGACAGGTACCTGGCCATCCGTGTCCCGCTCAGGTGAGGCGCGCGGCGGCCCCGAGCCCCGTCGAACCCCCGCCAAGGACCGTGCGCTCCAAGCCCAGGTTCCTGGCGTCGGGAACCGGCCAGGCACCAGCGCGGGGTGCTCTAAGTTCGGTTCCCACCCTGGAAGACATTGGCCATCCCAAGAGACACGTGCACCCGGGCTAGCCACACCCTCTCGGGGTCCCGGGCCGGGCTCTGGAGGCCTGGGCTCCCCCGGATGCATGCCTCTCAATAAGAGCATTTGCATAGGGACAACTCCAGGGGTTCCTGGCAGTACGGTCCCGGGAGCCGGTCCTGTCATGGAAACTCCCGGGAAGGCACCACCCCCACGGGCGGTTGGAGGGCCTAGAAGCCAGAGGTTTGCTGATGGTATCTCCTTTCAGCAAGAACTGTTTCTTTCCTTCCACCCTTCACCCACGGCCAACGGGGGGTGGGGTGAGGTGGGGTGGGGAGGGAACGGTGGCTCAGAGCAGCAGCCCTGTGAGTGCTGGGGATCCGGGAGGCGAGCCTGAGTAGTTTCCAGGGCAACTTTGGACGCTGAGACTTCGTGTTATCAGAATGGATCCTATACACGACCCAGCTTTAGAATGTACCTGGTGCAAAATGAGAGCCAGGCCTCCCTGGGCAGGAAGGAAGGTGTCAGCTAACTTTGCAGAATGCTAGAACATGTGTTTCTGCATGCTTAATGATGACTCAGATCACCTCCTTATACTTTTAGAAAGAGGTCCAGTGTTTCTCCCCTTCATGCCGATGTACAACCTTGTTTATCCCCACTGCCTCGGGAGAGGGCCACCAGCATTTCAGAACTGAAGAAGTTAAGGGTACTGGCTTTCTCCCACACTGAGAAAATGTAGGGTTCAAGGGATGGAGCCAGCTAGCAAGAGGAGTGGAGCCCAGCTGTAGCTGACCCAGGACCTGAGCTGCCCTGGGAGGGCAGGAGTGCCTGGGAGCCTCAGCGCTTATTGAGAATATTTATGCCCTGTCTGTGGTGTCTGGGCCCCTTGGGCATTTCTGAGTTGGGTGAGCTTGGGATCTCTTTGGATTCGAGGCTGAGACAGGGAACTGTCACAGGACATGTCGGGAAGGAAGGAAAGGAATTAACTTGAGTGCCAACTCTGTGGGGCGGTTTATATTAAACTTATATCCTTTAATTTTCTCAGTAATTCCAGAAGGGAGTCACTGTTCCCTGCACCTGGCTGGTAGGTGAGGGAGATTAGAGTCTTGCCCAGAATGGTGCATTTGGGATGCATCTCCAAGTGAGGACTTGAACCCAGGGCTGGCACTGTTGTCCTGCTGTGCCTTCAGGCCATTCTGCAGTGCTGTGTGCAGCATCAGTGTTGAGACATGGGCAGAAAGCCTACTCCCACTTCTAGGAGCAGATCCTGCCTCAAGAGAATTGGCAGTTGGAAGAGAAATGTGTTTGAGGGAACTGTCCTGGAGGATGCTTCCAGCAGCCTTTTTAGCAGACAGACATGTTGAGCCTGTCCCTGTGGGTTGTGTCCTGGGTCCCAACCTGAACAGGAAGCTCCTGCTTTGCCGGGCTGTGTGCCTGATCTGCATGCCTGGGCCTTTCCATGTGCTGCTGCCCTTGGCAACTAACCAGGAGGCCTCCTGCATCCCAGCAGGTGGGACAGGGCCCAGGGATTTCCAAGGTTTGGAGTGGCATGGCACACTCCTCTCTCAGAGTCCCTTTCCTGCCTCTTGGTCCTCCTGGTAGTTATTTGGTGGCCTTTTGGATTGTTTGCACCCAGCAGGCAGTCACAAGGGCCACCCTGAGTTACCCGTATAATAGAAGCCCAGGGCTTGCCCCTGGTAGGGGTCCAAAGAGGCCCCAGCTCAGTGGGAGTTACTGGGAGCATCCCCTGTGTGGAGCAGGAATTCCATAAAAGTTTAAATCTGTTAGTTCTTGTCCTGGTTTGTGCTGAGTGGAGACTTGAAAAAAATGGGTGTGGGTGTGTTAAGGAGAAAGAAATGTGAATCACTGGCCTGTAACTTCTCCTTTGCATTTGCTAAGGGCAGGGTATGGTAAGCAGAGAGGGCAGAAGGCTCATTGAAGAGCCACCTGGGGCTGGTCATCCCTGCCGTCCTCCTGGCCCGCCCATGTGAGTGTAGAGGTCTAGAAGGGGTGTGTGTGAGCAACAGCAGCTCCCTGCCCCGGGAAGGTTTGGGCATCTGAGCTGTCCCCAACACCCACTGTCCCCCTCGAGGTTCTACCAGGAGTGCTCAGGGCTCCCAAACCCTCCTGGGGCCTGGGGCCTGAGGGCCTTTGTCCCTCAGCGGTTTCTCACTTCCTGCTTGTGAAGACCGTGGCCCCTGTGTGAAGGCTAAAATGCTGATTTAGGGCCCCACCAGGCCCTGCTGAGTCCATACGTGGGGTGGGGTATGTGTGTGATTCCTGTGTCAGTGTCTTTAACTAGGAACTTCTGGTCCCACCCAGGTTTGAGAGCCCTCTTGGGGTCATGAAGCCTGGAGGTTCCCTTTCACTTTATTGACATGGGTGGGCGGGGCCCAGCTCGGATGTGGCTCCAAAGCCTCTTGGGTCATGAACCTCCAGGTGGGAGTCAAGTTGGGAGTGCTGAGGTGTCTCCCTGGTAAAGCAAGCAGTAACAAAGGCGAGGTCCAGGCACTGAGGGCAAAAGCAGTCCTTGGACTGGCCCTGGGTTCCACCCATTCACTGACGCTGTGGGCTTGGAGGCATTTGTGCCCTGGGACTCCAGACCATGGACCCTGCAGCCCCTCCCTGCTTGCCACCCAGCTGCCCAGGCATTTACCAAGAAGGGGAAGATGACAGCGCAAGAGGAAAGGGGAGCCCTGAGGTGATGCTGGGCACAAAAATGACAACTTGGGCTGTACCTCAAAACGAGGAGTGTCTGCTCAGATCAAGGCACTGTCCTTGGCCTTTGGACTGGGGGCTGTCTACAAATGAAAAGTGTCTGCTGCTTTGGGTTCAAGTCTTGCATGGTGCCTGGTGTTCCTGGCAGAGGTTCCAGTCAAAGTGGTGCCGTGGGGAGTGGGCGGGAATGGGGTCGTGCATAGGGCAGAGCCAGGTGTGCAGGGGTGAGTGTCTGTAATGAGTGCGTCTGCCCAGGCTGCTCCTACGCTCACTTCACCCTCAGGCTGTTTCCCGTAGGAGCCCTTCCTCCTCCCTAAACTAATCCAGGTCCCTGGTCCCCTCCACTCCACACTCCCAGCTGAGCTGGGACAGGGCAGTGGCTGTGTGAGTCACCTCTGTCCAGTGACCTTCCCCACCCTGCTCCTGGACTCCAGCTCCCTGCCTGGAGTGCTGAGTCTCCTGGCGAGCTGCGGAGGGTGTTTTCCAGAGCTTGGCTGGGTTGCCAACAGACTAGAAGGGGTGCGTTTGTCCAGGTACCCTGACCCTGACCCCCGGCCCCTTAGGCACTTTTTCTTTCTTTTTTAAAAAAAGATTTTATTTATTTTCCGAGAGAGGGGAAGGGAGGGAGAAAGAGGGAGAGGAGCATCAGTGTGTGAGAGAGACATCAATCGGTTGTCTCTTGCACATCCTCAACTGGGGGACCTGGCCTGCAACCCAGGCATGTGTCCTGACTGGGAATCAAACCTTTCGGTTTGCAGACTGGCGCTCAGTCCACGGAGCCACACCAGACAGGGCCCTTAGCCGCTTTTTCTCATGCCTCATGTGGCTGGGCTGAGATAGGTACCGAAGACTTCTCAGTACGAGGTGCTGTCTGGGGTAAAAACACAGCCTCCGCTGATCAGACTGAGCTGTATGTAGAGGTGGAAGTTGGCAGGGTATTTTGAGTGTTCTTTCAAAAGATTTTTTCCCCCCATTTTTTGAGCTGCTGTTCTCATATGGTAAAACTCACCTTTAATGTTGTTTTGAAGTAAAGCTAGGAGAGAAGTTTTTCAGATCTGGGTCCTACCCGCCCCCCAGTTTTTCCAAGGACCTCCTCCTTGGGTTCTCCCTTCTCCACATCAGTGTTATGGTTCTAGGGCTGGTCGTTCCCATTGTTGTGGGTTGAAGGGCCCCCCCGCCCCCAACCTGTGAATAGGGCCTTATCTGGGAAAGGAATGACTGTTTCCTTAAATGGATCTCAAGTGGAGGAGCTTATCCTGGGTTATCTGGTGGCCCTAAATGCAATCACATGGTACCACGTAGGCAGGCAGAGACGGAAGAGGGCTGGGGCGCTATCAGCAGCTGGGAGAGTGGCAGATTCTCCTCTGGAGCCTCTGCAGGGAGCCGGCCCCGCCCACACCTTCCTTTCAGGCGTCTGGCCCCCAGAGCTCTGAGAGAAGCGGTATTTTAAGCCGCTGAGTCTGTGGCAGTTTGTTGCAGCAGCCCCAGGAAACTGCCATTACTACATGAACACGCTGAAATCAGCTCAGCATCGACTGCGCACCCTCCCCACATGCCGGCTCGTCCTTCGTTTCTCTTCACAGTAAACTTTTCTGACAAGTCTTCCAGTTTCACTGCCTCCCCTTCCACGGTCCCCATGGTGTCCCTGAATTGCTCCTGTCAGGTCGCCCCTGCCATGACCCCTTTTTGGTTGAATCTAACGATCACTTCTTGGATGTCATTGCACATGTCCTCTTAGCAGCTCTTGATCAGCTCCTGCTGGGTCACCGTGCTCCGCCCCCTACCCCGCCACAACAAACCTACTCCTGCTCCTCTGTGACCGTTCTCTCCACGGCTGCTGAGAGGAAGATGTGAAATGTGAGTCTGAGCACATCATGCCCTTGCATAGAACCCGAGTGTCCCACTCGGGCCTTGGGCTCTGAACGGCGTGGTTCCTGTCCACCCCATCTGGCTCCCCAGCCTACCTCGCTCACCAAGCACAGCCATGCTGGTCCAAGTTCTTTCACCGGCCGTAGTCTTCGTTCAGCCTTCCCTCAGTTCTCCCTGCCACTGCATTTCCTTATCACTGGCTATGGTTGAGTTATGTCTTCACTAGGTGATGGCCCTTTCAGCCGGAGTGTGGACTCTGTGAGGGAGGGGCTCCATCTTATATTCAAGGACACAATACTTGGCACCATGCCAGGCCTGGGGTAGGGGCCCACATTTTGTAAAAATACATAAGTGACTGGTGAAGGATGTGCGTTTCAGTGTGTCAGGCCCGGGGGTGGGGAGGAGAAGCTAGGACAGTGTTGGGGGGGGGCACTATGCTGAAAAAGACTTGGGGAGGGAGGGTTCAAGATGGCACATCCCAGTAATGGGCAGAGCTCTCTGGTGAAATTATGTCAGAAAAAGATGGTCCAAAAAGGGAAGAAAAGAGGGGAAACCCTCTTCTGGAGGCATCTCTCACAGGCTTGAGGAGAGGGGGACAGAGAGGCGCTCAGCAAGGCAGCAGGTGCTGCGGGTGAGGGCTGGCCCAGGGACTGGCCACAGGTACTGGGCGGGGCGTGAAGGCCCCTGTCCCTCGCAGGCCTGGAGCTGACTGCCCACTTCGTAAGGGGACGTGCCCTCAGGCCTGGAGAAGAAGTCACGGGACTCAGGAGAAGGGAGGGGCCTGAGTGCCAGTCTGCTGCTGTTTCACCCCGCAGTTAGCATGCCGTTCTTTGCACTCTACCTCCCAGTCTGGAGCCATGACTACCTGGCACAGGTGCTGCTGGGCTGTGGCTGAGCCCAGGGCTGTGTTAATGGGAATCTCTAGTGGCCCCGGCATGCTCCCGAGCAGTTCAGTTCTCCGCTGGGCACACTTGTGCCCAGGCAGAGTCTAAGGTCTGGTCTGGTCTGGCCAGTGGGGCCCTCCAGCACGGTCTGAGGGGGACCCAGGGTAATTCAATCTGGACAGTTTCTGGAGGTCCCGTCCTGTCACTAGGGGTGGAGTACAGCCAGCTGGCCAGTCATCAGGAGCCTTGGGAGCCTGCAGCTGGGAGGAGGTGACAGTGGGAGCTGTGAGCATTCAGGCCTATGGGTGGGAGCATAGGGCTCTTCCTGAAGGTCAAGAAGAAGGGTCCACCAGCCCCCTTGTCCAGCCCAGGGACTGGGGCACTGGGGCCCAGAGCAGCCCACCCCTGGGGCGGCGGAAATCCCCCGCAGGTACACAGGAAGGTGGCGAGCCTGCCCCGGGACAGCACTGGCTTGGGAAACACCTGGCCAGTCTCAGCGCTGTTCCCACAGAATTCTGAAAGGCATGTCTGCCTCTGATCACCTGGAGAACAAGCATGTATGAAGGGATAAAAGTTAACGTTTTCAAGTGGCAGGCCATCTGCTTGCTTTCCTCTGTAGTGGCGGGCACAGGTCTCCCGCCTCATGGGGCCTCCCCGCCAGGCATGTTTTCGTCTCTCAGCTTGGGATCACAGTCGTGGGACAGATATGAGGAATTGTGTCCTCAGCTGCTCTGGACATTAGAATTTTTAATCCAGGGAACAGCACCTCTCTTTAAAGCCTTTTCTGTGTGCCCAGAACCTTATGCACCTCATCTTGTTTAACCTTTACCCTTTACACCAGCCTTTCAGGGGCAGATGCTTCCCTGCTACTTCACAGACGAGGAACCCTGGGCTCTTGGAGCGAGGATCCACCCAGGGTCATGCCGAAGCCAGCACTGGGTACGCCTGTCTTCCCAGGATGTGAACAGCTGAAGGTCATCCCCAAACACCCTCTTAATGAGTGGCCCCTTGTAGGAGTAGATGAGGGAGGAGAATTACAATTGGGACAAAGAAGACTATAGCTAAATAGTAATAAGACCAAATGAGGAGGAGAAAGCGAGCCCTTGGCCAGTGTGTATGAAGTGTTCCTGAACTGGACTAAGAGCTGCAGGGACCTTGAAGGACTTCCTCCTGCCCCTCCTTCCTGGGGGATGGGAGGGGAACTGAGGCCCAGCCTGTCCTGAGGCTGCAGATTCCTGACTGACCTTCCGCACAGGGCTTCAGAGGGGCTTTTCTCCTCTTGAGGCTTTAAGAGATGTGACCTCTGAGGCTGGCAGGCTGGAGACAGCTGCCACTGACAGAGGAACTTCATGGCAAATAGCAATGTACCTTCTTCAACCAGATGAAAGTTGAGAATAGCCAGTCACGGGCTCTGGGATGGCTTTCTGGAGGGAGGAGAGTCCTTCTGTGGAGCTGGTACTGAGTCTACATATGGGATAAATGGGAGGAAGGAGCATTTTGAGCTAAGGCGGAACACAAGCAAAGGAGCCAAGCAGGGGAGCAAGTCTTCGCTCCCCAGCCATTGGTGTGGCTGAGGGTTCAAGAGCAGGCAGGTCAAGGAGGGCTCAGATGCTTGCTGAGGAACATGGGTGTTCTCCTCGAGGCACTGGTAAGTCCATGAAGGAGATTTTTTATTTTTTAATTTTTTTATTCTCACCCAAGGACGTTTTTTCCATCACTTTTAGAGAGAAAGGAAGGGAGAGAGGAAAACATCAATGTGAGAGAAACATCGATTGGTTGCCTCCTGTACATGCCTGGATGGGGGATCGGACCCACAACCTAGGTATGTGCTCTGAGAAATGAATCCACAATACTTTGGTTATGGGACGATACTCCAACCAGCTAAGCCACACTGGCCAGGATGAAGGAGGGTTGTTTTTTTTTTTTTTTTTTTTAATTACTATTGTTTTTGTTTTGACAAATCAATTAGTCTGCACAAAAGTAAGTATTCAAAAGTACAGAAGGGCACAGGATGGAAGGCAAACATCTCCTGTCTCTGCCCCTCGCTCGCCCCTCTGCCGGGTAGCCCTCTCAGACTGTTTCTGACGGTACGTCTTCGGAGGGCCATGCCACTCTTTCTGGCAACACCTGGGTTTGTGCTGCCATCTTTATTTATTTTCTATGTTTTCACATTAGTCATTTTTATTTTCCAATTACAGTTGACATACATTTTTATCTGAGTTTCAGATGTACACCCCAGTGATGAGACACTACATGACTTACTAAGTGATCATCTCGGTAAATCTCGCACACACCTGTTGCCACACACAGCTGTCAGAATACTACTGACTAGGTTCGCTATGCTACCTTACATCCCTGTGACTATTCTGTAACTGCCGATTTGTACCCCTTAATTCCTTCACCTGTTTCACCTACCCCCCGACCCACCCCCATCTGGCAACTATCAAAATGTTCTTTGTATCTATGGGTCTGTTTCTGTTCTGCTTGTTTGTTTTGTTTTTTTAGATTCAGTTGTTGATAGATACGTATTTATTGCCATTTTATTATTCATACTTTCTTTCTTTTTTTCTCCTTTTTTAAAAAAGATTTTATTTATTTATTTTTAGAAGGGAAGGTAGAGAGAAAGAGAGGGAGAGAAACATCATTGTGTGGTTGCCTCATGGACACCCTCTACTGGGGACCTAGCCTGCAACCCAGGCCTGTGCCCTGACTGGGAATTGAACAAGCAACCTCTTGCTTTGCAGGCTGGCACTCAATCCACCGATCCACACCAGCCAGGTCTTCTCCCACTTAAAGAAGACCTTTTAACATTTATTGTAATGTTGGTTTGGTGATGATGAACTCCTTTAGCTTTTCTTGTCTGGGAAGCTCTTTATCTGCCCTTCCATTCTAAATGCTAGCTTTCCTGGATAGAGTAATCTTGTTTGTACAACCTTGCTTTTCATCACTTTGAATATTTCTTGCCAATTCCTTCTAGCCTTCAAAGTTTCTGTTGAGAAATCAGCTGACAGTCTTATGGGACACCCCCTTGTAAGTAACTAACTGCTTTCCTCTTGCTGCTTTTCAGATTCTCTCTTTGGCTTTAATCGTTGGCATTTTAATTATGATGTGTCTTGGTGTGGGCCTCTTTGGATTCATCTGGTTTGGGACTCTGTGCTTCCTGGACTGGTATGTCTGTTTTCCTCACCAAGTTAGGGAAGTTTTCCGTCGTTATTTTTTAAATAGGTTTTCAATTTCTTGCTCTCTCTCTTCTCTTCCCAGCAGCCCTTGATGTGAACACTTGAAGTTGTCCCAGAGGCTCCTTACATTATCTTCATTTGGGGGGATTCTTTTTTCTTTTTTCAGGTTCTGATTGAGTATTTTTTGTTTCCCTATATTCCAAATCACTGATCTGATTCTCTGCTTCATCTACTGTACTGTTTTTTTTTGTTGTTGTTGTTGTTTTGAAAGGAAGGAGATTTTCTCATCTCTTTTATTTTATGTTTTTAAAGATTTTATTTATTTTTAGAGCGAGGGAAAGGGAAAGAGACAGAGAGGGAGAGAAACATCAATGTGTGGTTGCCTCTTGCATGTCCCCCACTAGGGACCCAGCCCGCAACCCAGGCATGTGCCCTGACTAGGAATCAAACTAGTGACCCTTTGGTTCACAGGCTGGCGCTCAATCCACTGAGCCACACCAGCCAGGGCCATCTACTGTACTGTTGATTCCCTATAAATTATTCTTCACTTCAGTTAGTGTATCGTTCACTTCCAATGGTTTTTTTGTTTTTGAGGCTTTTGAAGTTCTCACTAAGTTCACTGAGCATCCATGCTTATGATCAATGTTTTGAACTTGGTATCTAGTCGATTGCTTGTTTTCATTTTGCTTAGTTCTTTTTTTGGAGTTTTGTTCTGTTCTTTCAGTTGGGACATGTTTCTCTGTCTCCTCATTTTGGCAGCCTCCCTGTGTTTGTTTCTATGCATTAAGTAGAGCTGCTACATCTCCCAGGTAACCTAATGTAGAGTGGCCTAATGTAGTAGGTGTTTTGTGGTGTCCAGTGGCACAGCCCCCTCAATTACCCGAGCATTGCACTCAGGGTGTGCCCACTGTGTGGGCTGTGTACACCTGCCTGTCATTGTTGAGCCTTGATTGCTGTTGGCATGTCAGTGGGAAAGATTTATCCTCAGACTGATCAGCTGCCAGGACTGGCTGCGACCACCATCGAGGATCAGCTGAGCAGGGACCCACCCCACACAGCTAGACTTACTTCAGCAGGGCTCTGGTGACCTCTGAGTCCTCCCCTGAATGTGTTGCTTGTGGACGTGGTTGGGTGGTGATGCTTTAATGTGGTCTGAAGCTGTCCACTGGGTGCACTGGCTCTGGGGCCTACCAGGGGAGGTGCAGGCCAAGGTCAGCTGTTGCCCTTGTTCTGTCTGGAGCCACCCAGCATGAGCTACAAAGCGACCTGCAGATGGCTGCTTCTGGTGCTGGGCTTGGAGGCGTCCAGGAGGGGCCAAGCTGTGAACCAAGGCCGGCTGCTGTTATCATAGGAGCTAGGGTTGCTTAGTGAGAGGTATGGGGCTCACTGAGGCCAGAGGCTGCTTCTTTGAGAGATTTAGGAGAAGCTGAAGCAGGAGCCAGACAGGCCATTTGTCTGGAAAAGCCATTGGAAACAGCCTGGGTGGGGCAGAGAGTTGGGTGGGGCGGGGTCTCAGGTAATCACTAGGGCAGAGCAAACAGTGTGAGCGAGGTTGATAGAGTCTCATATATGGTGCCCACCTGCTGGTTCTGTGGGGTGCAGTGAGGGGTTCTCAAAAAAGGAGCAGTGGCCTTTGCCAGCACTTCTGCCTGACAGAAAGCTGCCCTCTAGCTCTCTCCCGGCTGCCAGACACTTCAGTTCCTCCCCATGTTTTCAG
The DNA here is from genome assembly GCA_007922815.1 of Macrotus californicus. Classification (NCBI taxonomy): domain Eukaryota; kingdom Metazoa; phylum Chordata; class Mammalia; order Chiroptera; family Phyllostomidae; genus Macrotus; species Macrotus californicus. The sequence continues at coordinate 49,050 of VMDR010003929.1, read as the reverse complement.
CTGTTTTCAAGCGGCTGTGCCAGTGCTGGAGCTCAGCAACTGAGTCCAGGTTAGCCCATTTGCAGGCCCTTTAAGAAGCACTGCCAGGGAGTCCAGCAGCTCTGTCTCACTCAGCCGCACTCCTTGCTGATTTTTGTAGCCAGGACTTATGGGGACTTCTCTTCCCAGCCCTGGAACCCTGGGTTATGGGGTCTGGTGTGGGCCTGGGACACCTCGCTCCTCAGTGAGGGACCTCTGCAGCTGAGATATCCCTTCTAATTTTTTTAAATCCTCACCTAAGGATATGCTTATTGAATTGAGAGAGAAAGAAAGAACCATTATCAATCAATTCCCTCCCATATATGCCTCAACCAGAGATTGAACCTGCAACCTAGGTATGTGCCTTGACCTGGAATTGAACCTGCAGCTTTTTGGTGCAAGGGATGATGCTCCAACCAACTGAATCATCTGGCCAGGTCTCCCTCCTGATGTTTATCCACCCCGTGTGTGTGTGTGGGACCAACCCATTTTGTGTCTCTACCTCTCCCACCAGTCTTGATACGGCTTCTTCATTAAGTCCCTCCTTGTAGGACTTCTGTCTAGCCAGATTTCAGGTGGTTCTGAGTGATGGTTGTTCGGTAGTTGAGTTGTAATTTTGAGGTGGTGTGCTGCCATCTTTAAACCGGACCTGCTGACTCTCTGCCACGCACTGGGAGGATTGGGGCTCACTCAAGCCTGTACCCTAACCCTGCTCTTCCCGGTTTTTGTTATGCAGTGTTGTTGTTTTTTCTCCAGACCATACTTCAGCCTCCATTCCTAATTCCATCAGTTGTAGGCAGTATCTATTAACTGCCAAGAGAAAGGAGGAACGCATACTGCCACCATCCCTTCCACCTCTCTCCCCCTCCAGCTGTCAACACTGCCTTGATTGTAGTGCACTGCCAACCTAGTCAATGTTTTACTTTCCAAAAAGCAATTCGTATTGCTGTGCAGAAATCGAAGCCACATAAAAAGGTGAATGTACAAGCGGCCGCCAAGCTCTCACCTCTGGTTTCCCAGTTGTCTGTCAAAGGTGACTGCTGCTCCTCGTGGGGTTTTTTCCTACACAAATTATGAACTGAACACATTGATATTGTACCATTACTTTACACTGTCAAGGTTAACACCATTTACATTTTATTTTGCAACTAGAAGAAAGTTTCCTGAACTTGGAGAGTTTCTGAGAATTGCAAACTGAATAACGGCATTGATGATGTTTTCTGGTGTGTATCTCACTCATCCCAGAACAGGGCAGTACGGTTGAAGTAGGACACGCATTCTGTCTCTAAACACATGCTTCTCAAGAAGATGGTTCTAGTGACCAGGTCAAGTGGGTTCTATTTTTAGGTGCTATCCATGGCTCAAAATGATACCACCTTTTACTCTGCTTCATGTTTGGATCATGATTTTCTCATCAAGAAATTAAAAGGAAGTCAAAGGAAGAACGTGGCTTCGCATATGCTTATGAAGAGCCAGCCTCTTTGTCATCCTTGCTGCCGCCTGGCTGAACGAGCCTTCTGGCTGGGGACACACGGTCAGTCATGCCTTCTTTGTACTTTTGGAGTTGCTCTACCTTGTCTTGCATCCCGTGTTTCCTTTTCTCTTTCTGGGTTCCATATTTGTTTGTTTGTATACAGACCCTTAGGTAACCTTTTAAGGACATGGGAGATAAACTTTCTGGGTTCTTAAATGCCAAAAATGTTTTTATTTTTCACATGTGATTGGTAGTTTGAATGTGGTTCAGAAGTTTAAAGGCATTGCTCAAGAAGTCTGATGTGCATGTGGTTCTTGTTTTTAACTCGTATTTCTCCTCTGGAAGCCTTTGGGGTCCCTTGCTTTTGCTTGATGTTCTGAGATTTCGTGAAGTTGGGTCTCCATGTTGACTTTCAGCTTCCTTCCTTCACTGGGAATGATGCTTCTAGGCGAACTTTTCCAATCTGAAGACTTTGGTCTGTCTTCAGCTCTGAAATTTTACAAAAGAATATTTTCTTGCTTATTTCCTTACCTCCATTTTCTCTATTCTTTCCTTCTGTGATTTCTTAAAAAAGATTTTATTTATTTATTTTTAGAGAGAGTGGAAGGGAGGGAGAAAGAGAGGAGAGAAACATCACTGTGTGGTTGCCTCTCACACGCCCCAACTGAGGACCTGGCCTGTAACCCAGGCATGTGCCCTGACTGGCAGTCAAACCGGTGACTCTTTGATTCGCAGGTCAGCACTCAATCCACTGAGCCACTCCAGCCAGAGCACCTTCTGGGATTTTAATAGATAGACAGATACTTACCCTCCTTGACTGGTTGTCTTTGTCTCTTAAATGTTCTCTAATATATAAGTTTCTAATACTTTAGTTTTTCATTCTCCTCTGGAAAAGTTCCTTGACTCTTTCCCTTTAGTTTTTCTATTTTTTTAAATTTAGCATTCATTTTACTTTATTCATTTAAGGTTAACATTTTTTAAGTTTTTGAAAAAGCTTTTTTTGGATTCACATGATTTAGATCACTTCATGTGGCACAGGGTGTATCTAATCAAACCTCTTCCTCCAACCCACCCTCCATCACTAGGACTCATGCTTCAGCCTTGGGAGAGGGTGGGAGGTGGAGTAAATGCCCAGCTCCATGGGCGGTGGGGGGACAGTGGCTGGGTGGGCGAGGCAGCCCACACAGCTGGTCCACAGGCTGTCTTCTCTCAATATCTGTTCCTCTTCTAAATCCTGTTCTGGAACCTGATGTCTGTGAGACTGGAGCCTCTCTTCCTGGACATCCTATTTCTGATTTAGAGCTTTGTGTCCCATGCTAATGATCCTGTTTGCCTTCTGGTTTCTAGAAACTCCCCCAAATCTCTGGTTTACTAATGTCGCCTTCCACTTCCATATTTAGGATGTTATGAGTTTATTTACTTTTGTGTTTTTTTACTGTCGTTTCAATGTGATTTCCTGAAAAGTGATAATTAGGTGGAACCTGGCAGGCCAATGTAGGATCTTTATCAAGAGTTTGACATAGTCAGGTTTGCATTATTAACCAGTATTCCTGCTGGACAGCAAACAGGATGGATTGGGGTGACGAGGTTCTGTGGGGGGCCTGGTTCTCCTCCGGGTGAGAAAGAGACAGTGTGACCAGGGTGGGGGTGGTGGAGGTGGAACCACATCTAGGGATATTTGAGACATGTAAAATCTAAACCTCTGCACCCGGGTAGGTTGATATCTGATGTCAGCTAAGGGATTTGGCGCACAGAGGCCACAGGTAAAGCCATGTGGCCAACCAAGAGACCAGGAGAGGAAAGAATCCTGAGACCCGAGGTGGGCCCATCAGTGAACAAGATCAGGGCTGGCCAGGGTGGGGCCGCCAGCTGTGAAGTCTTCAGTGCTAGTCTGCCTGTGTGATGGGCGAGTATGTCTGTATTAATGCTACGTATTGCATGGTGTGCTATACCTAGAAGATGGGATCCTAGGGCACAGGTCCTAGAGGACTTGCTGACGTGGATGACGTGGTTGGCACTAGGGAGACTCCCAGATTTGGGGGCAGCTGCGTGGTGCCATCTCAAAGACAAGGGGAGCTTTGGTCAAGTGTTGCGTAGGTTCATTTAAAAGACCTGCAGGTCAAGAGATGCAGTGGGTGTTTGAGTTTGGGGAGTTTGCTGGTCAGTCCTTTTGCCTGGCTCTGTACCCAGGCCCTCTCACTCTGCCGGAGCCCAGCCCTGAGCCCAGCTCTGTTCATTCCTCCTGGCCTCCTGCCAGGCCCTTTCCTTAGCAAATTAAACGTCTCATATCTCAGCTCCTCTCACCTCTCTCAGCCTCACCTTCTCTGGTTTCACTGCCTGTTGTGCTGCAGTCCGGCCACCCACAAGCTCCCCAAAGCAGCTTTCTGTATGTGCCATCTTGATTTCCTATGCTGATTTCAAGACCCCTGCCAAGTCTGCCTTTTTGAAAAACATGTGAACAACTATAAAGCTCTATTTAGGGGACATCACAGAACAGGTGCTGGCAGTTGTGCTTCTTGAACCCGCCCTCCAGTCACCCCTCTGTGGTTCCATCTCTACTTCTGCCCTGTCCCAGGACGCCAGTCTCCTAACTAGTCTCTCTGCACCACGCCGCTCCTTTTAGCCCGTTTACAGGGCAGCAGTAGTGCACCTCCTTCCTTTACCTAATGCGCCCGGTCCCTCAGGGTAAGGCCTCGGCTTCCTCACTGGTTGTGGTCCCTTCTCCTGCAGCCTCTTCCCCGCCCTTCCCTTTCTCTGATTCTCTGCTTGGGCTTCTCAGGGCTCCTCTCAATCCCTGGGTCATACTGAGGTCCGGCCTTGGCACATGCTGTTCTCGCTGCCCAGAATGTTCGTTACCTGCTGACTCCTCCTGATTTTTACTCCACTGTGTCTGGGAGGAACCCAGTGTTCCTTCGCAGCTCTCTAAGCTTGCAGCTGTTTTCTTCATTATTTGTGCTTTGTTTAAGGCACCTTCCCTCCTCCTTGTAAGCAGGGCTCATGTTGTACCCTCTGTATCTCCAGTGCTTAGTCCAGTTACGAGCCTGTGACGTGATTAGGAGTTGGCAGTATGTGTGTGCACACATGTGTGTGCACACGTGTCTGTCTGTGCGGGGGTGCATGTGCACTGTAGGAGACTGGCCCTCCCATGGACGGATGAGCTCGTTGCCTAGACAGGAGAAACTGTGGAGCCGGCAGGAGACTGAGAAGGAGAAGGAGGAGAGAAACTAGACTGGCTTCGCCAAAACCAGCAGGGAGATTTCAGTAGGGAGAGGTTAGCAGTCTTACAGAGGGGTGAAATAGCTGCTAGATTTGACGTCTGCAGAAATCTTCAGTAACTTAGTTTTTTTTTAAAGGTTGTATGTACTTATTTTTAGAGAAAGGGGAAGGGAGGGAGAAAGAGATGGAAAGAAACATCGATGTGCGAGAGATACACCAATCATTTGCCTCTTGCTCTCCTCCAACCGGGGACCCGGCCCCAACCCAGGCCTGTGCCCTGGGAATGGAGCCCGTGACCTTTCGGTTTGCGTGATGACGCCCAACCCAGTGAGCCACACCCGTCAGGGCATAACTTAGTTTTTTAACAACAGGGACATTTTTTAAAATGACAAAACAAATGAAGTAATGTGTGTGTGTTTACAGTCATAGGTAAGTATACACACATTGCATTCATTTTGTAAATGTCCCTGCTATTATGATATATATACACATATACATATGTACACACACTTGTGTCCATTTGACTAGTCTCGTGTGGCCTGTGGTTTCAGAAAGAATGAGTCATTCTGAAATAGTGTTTTTCCCCATAGCTTCTAAGTTGCAAAACTAGTATAATGAATCCTCAGATTCTCTTCACTCAAATACACAAATTATGCATATTTTGCTATATTTGCTTTCTCTCTGTCTCATATACACGCTTAGATTGTCCCCGGGAATTTTAACAGTACAGTCAGTCCGGAGTCAGATGTCCCCAATTATCCCAATCATGTTCTTTATACTTTTTGAAAAAAACCCAGGTTCCAGTAAAAAAATCACACATGCCCTTAATTTTTTTAGTTTCTTTTAATTTGGAATAGTGTCCTCGTCTTTTTTTTTCCTCTTTGAAGATGTTAATGTTTTTGAGGAGTCCAGGTTATTGTTTTACAGGAAGTCCCTTAATGTGGGTTTGGTTGTTTCCTCATGACTAGACCCACGATGAAATTCTAGCCGCACAATGTCGTGTCCAGTCCGGTGCATCCCGTGAGAACAGAGGGTCGAAATGCCCCGTTGCTGATGCATTAGATCTGATTGCTTGGTTATGGCCATCTGCCGGGGCTGCTCACTGTACAGGCAGGTGTCCATTGATGGTTCTTGCCTGAGTCAGTTATTACCATGAAAGTGGTCATTTTCTTTTTTCTTATCCTTCTATCTTTATCAATGGGCATTCTTCTATTAAAAAAGAGGTTTACCTTTTCCCTGCTCTTCCTAAATTATTTTTTAATATCAGTATGGACTTATAGAATTTTAGATTCATTCCATGTGTTGTAATCCATTCCTGTTACTCCTTTTGATGCCCACATTTGGCCAATGGGAGCCCATTCAAGTTCACTTGAGTTTGTGCACTCCCCTCAATTTTTTGATCACTTCCTTACTTTTGGTACAGAAAGGTTTTTCAGGCTCACAGTGTATTTTAGAGCTTTGGAATCAAGCTCTAATCAAGCTTTGGAATCCCCGGAGCCCTATTTCCTTTCAGTGGAGAATGGTACTTAGAAGCCAAGGTTTGGGTAGGCATGCACATTTCTTCCTGGCCCTGCAATGAACACAGCTAGATTTTTTCTTTTTAATTAGTGAACTGGAAGAACTCTTGCTTTTGGTAGAATGCCATCTAATGAGTAGGGATGACTCGATGAAGCAGACCGTCGCTTGGGTTAGGCAAGAATCAATAGGTGCTAACACTCACTGGTGAAATCCGATGAAAAGCACAAAGATCTGTACAGAGTCTCACAGTATCTACCACAAGCGACCTACTGATTCCAAAGGGAAAAGCAGTTACCGTGGAGAAAGGTGGCAGGCACGATGCTCACCAAGCGATCAGAGTCCACCTCGTCAGCAACAGGGCGCCGTGAGAGTCCATACCTCCTGATGGCTTCCTCCAGCTGGTGCTTGCGTGTGTGCAGGCCGCTGCTTCTGTCAGTGAGCATGATGTCTGAAGCGGCGGGTGCTCACCCAGGTCGTGGCCTTGAAAGGGCACTCCTTGGGAAAGAGGACGAGCTACCTTTTTCTCCCCTGGTCTGGTTCCAGGCCGTGGCCCCTTCCCTCAGAGCTCTCATTCCATGTGAAGGTGGTCCCTGGGCTCTCTCTGAGGCACACCCGACGTATGAGACCAAACCATGGGACTCACCAAGAAACAGCCTCAAAGGTGAACCCTGGGAGGCCTAGTCCTGCCCCCCATCTCAGTGGGGTGACTCATGACCAGCGTGCTCTGATGGCTTCCTGCTGACATAGTGAGTGGAGGGCAGTGCCACGTCACTCTTCAGGCCTTGTTCCTAGGCAACTGTGCAGGACAAATGGCACCTCTTCCAACCCCCTTCCCGTGTGGCAGGGGGCTCAGCTCAGGCCCTGACTGGGTCTGCCCCTAGGGCTCAGACATGTCTGAGCTTGGGGGAGAAGATGAAAACCTCTCAGGAGTCAGGCACCAAGGATCCTAGTCCCTCAGGATAACTGCGCCTGAAGGTAAACTCGGGTCACCACAGGTTGGTATCTAGTGGACAGGCAGGGACTGTCCCTTCCTGAGACAGGCTGGTGCTGTTACCCTCTCAGACTGTGGAGACAGTGCAGACCTGAGCTTCATATAAGTAAGACCGAACAGTAGCCTTTTTGTGTAAGGATAGTCTTATTTGTTCCTTAAATGTTTGATAGAATTCATTAGTGAAGTCCTGGGGTTCTTGTTTGCTGTGTGGGAAGGTTTGGTTATATATTCCATTTTTTTCATAGATACCGTGCTTTTCAAATGCTCTATTTCTTCTTCTGTCCGTGACAGTTTTTAAGGAGCCCTGGTTGGTGCCATGAGAAATCTGAGAAATGAGAAGCACTACTCAATATAAAAATGTCCCTCGTATACAGGCAGCCTCTTGTGAACTAGACACTGAAGCTCAAGACATGCTCACTGCCTTGTTTTGTTCAGAGCCACCAAGCGTGGACTGACCACACCTGCGTGATTAAGGAGCCGGTGCCCCGCTCCCTCCTTAGAAGTTCAGGCTTTCATCCAGCACTTGTGTTAGGTGTTTTGGATACAACAGGGTGTTGTTTACAACAGGTAGAGTGTGCTATTACAGAGTGCATGACTCTGTGGAAGGAGACAGAGAGGGCAGGGATATGGGCGTGCCTTGCGGGGTGTGCTGTGGGAGTTGTGGGATCCCGTGGGGGCACAGCGGCAGACTTCAGTACACACGGGTCTGCCTGTGTGAATTTCTATCATGGCAGCGAGTGCACGTGTGATAGGTGGGTAGGGGAAGGACATTGGCACAATGCAGACAACTGCCTTGGTCCATCTGTGGTTCCACCCAGGCCAAAAGGGCTGGAGAGGAGGGAGCTGCACTCCAGTCTCAGCAGGGAACGAGAAGCCCTCCTCCACATGCCACGCAGCCACAGCCGCATTTGGGCTCTCAGGAGAGGAGAAAACACCTTGCTCCTCAGAAAGCCGCACCCCAGCACGCTGGCCTTGGTCCTGGCAGGCCACATTACCCTCTGGGCCCACTTAACAGCTGCCCCTCGGCTGGGACCTCTTCTCTCATCTGCATTGTCTTGGCACCTGTCAGCTTTGCTCTAGTTCAAGTTTTGCCAGGATTTCTCTTAGGCTTTTTAGGTACATTTTTAATAGTCACTGTGGCTGCCTCTAGCCCTGCAGAACTGCCTGCCCTGAGGGGTGGTCTAACATATGTTAGTGCTCTAGTTACCAAATGTTTGAGTGGTCTGTCCTAACCCCTTTGTCACATACGTCCTGTTATTGTTTGTGCACGGTTTTGGAGAATATGAAGTTTTCTAAGTGTGTACCTATTGCTTTATAGCAGAAAAGTTTGTATTACAGAGGAACAAAACTTGTGAGCCTAGGCAGAATAGAGTGAAAAAAGTCCCTAAATAAATCATTTTAAGAAGCTGTGACAGAGCTCCACAGGCATTTACTTAGTGATCTGCATTTATAAAGTGCTTTGTACAAGTTATACCTGTATTAAAAGCTCCAGCATGGAGGCGGGTTCCACAACCACCCTTATCCCCATTCTTCTGATGCCAGAGCTCAGGCTCTCTCCACCCCCTGGCTGGCCCGGCCACACTTGGTCTGGGAAGTCTGGCTCCTGAGGCTGAGACAGTGACCTGGTCTCAGCTGAGGACTACCTAGCCAGAGGAGACCCTGCCCCAGAAGCAGGCCAGCAGTTCCTATGCAGGACTTGGTGGGTCCCTCTTTCATTATGTGACCTCAGGGTCCACACTGTTCCCCTTTGCCAGTTCCCTCCATGCGACTGTTCTGTTGATCTTCAGAACTAACGGGCCCCTGGTATAGAGAATGGGCCCCTGTGCACAGCAGCGGGGCACAGCCACTTACCCGACGTGGACTTCCGCGGAGCACCCCTTGTGTGTGGGCTAGCATTGTTCCTGCTTGTTGGGGATAATACAGCTGCCTACATTTCCTCTATTCGTTTCCATACAGCCTTTTATTTGTTTCTCCTACACCCGGGACAGATGCCTGGCTTCCTTGGCTGTACTGCTGGGGTCAGGGCCCTTCACAGGAAAGCGCTGACCGGCACAGGGGCAGAGGTAGGAGAGATCACGGCCCCACTTTTCAGGAGTCTTTTGGACACATACACACACGCTCAAATGTTCTGAGAGCCACTGGTGCACAGGGAGGAAGGGGTGGCATCTGCAAGCAAGAGGTGGGGCCAGGGAGGGAAGAGGCAGGGCACACACAGCTTGAAGTGGGACATGAGAGGAAATGGTAGGAGGTTACCAGAGCCTGGGTAGGATGCCAGAGACCCCAGAGGTCATCTCTTCCAGCATCCTGTTCAGTGCAGGGAGACCTATGGGCCTTCCACAGCATCCCTGACTATCTGTGCCCTGTCCCAGGCATGGGTCTCGTGGATAGAGTTCTGCCACTACAGAGCTGGAGCTCTGGAGCTGGAAGTACTCTGTCTTTGGAGCCCACACTTTCTCTGTGGGTCTGGTTGTGACCTCCAACAGGATAATGAGTCTCTGTTGCCTACCAAAGGCTAGCAGAAGCCTCTTCCTTCAAGCCTCCAATTCCCAGGTGGCTGGCTGCAGCTGGGGCTCCATGGAACATGCAAGAAGCTTTGGCAAGTGCAGGTGTAGGTCTGGGAAAGAAAGTGAAGCGGCTGGCCTGTGGCCAGGTGACCAGGCAGAGGGCGCGGAGCTGGGAATTGTGAGCAGAGCTGTGAATGGCAGCTCACGGCAAATCGGTCAGATTGGACTGGGTTTGTGCCCAGACTGCAGTTTAGGGACAGCAGACCAATCGTTTGACCTCCGTGAGCCTGTCCCCACATCTGCAAACTGGCGATACTGGCTCTGACCTCAGTGGGTGTGGGTGGGCGGGCTGTATCAGCCAGGAGCTGAGTGCCTCCCAGAGCAAGGGCTCAGGCAGGGGGAGCCCCGTGTTACGTGACACACGGGTGTGTGTCTGCACAGCTGGTGCGGGCGGGTTCTACAGGCATGTGTCTCTGGAACCTGGCACCTGCCACGTGGCTCAGAGGCCGCTAGAATGGGGGGCTGTCTGCACCTTGGGAGAAAATGAAGAACTCAATTTAGATGAAGAAATGGATGAACTTTATTTTTTTACTTAAAGTTTCAAGTACCATTAGTATATTAAAGGTGAAAATGGAGACATGGGTTGGACCTATCAGCCTTAGCTGAGACTTCAGGTCCTCAGAAAATAATTCAGGTAATTTCAGCCTCACAGTGCTCGTCCTGGTCTGGCAAGACCCAAGGTCCCACCTCACTTCCCAAGCACTATGCTCTTTGGGACGTTGCCAGATCCCAGGATCCCCGCCTCTTGCCCGAAGGTGCCCTCCACCCCCAGCCTGGACAGACCTGCCTCCTCCCTCCTTGCACCAGGGACACGCCTTCCCTTATTGCACCCTGTACTTCAGGTGGGGTTGGGGTCCACTCTTCCCTTTAATACTGTTTCAGTATTAATTACATGTTAATACATCAGAGGAAAAAGCCCTAGGAATTGTCCTTGAGTCTTCATCTTCCCACATGCAATCTACCTTCGAGACCTGTCGTCATACCTCCAAAGTGTACACCTATCTGCACCATCTTCCTTATCACCCTGGTCCAAGTTAACAATTTCTTTCTCTTTTTTTGTTTCTCCTATTGTATTATGTATTTTGTCTTTTTTTAAGTATTTTTTATTTTATAATTACAGTTGATGTACATTATATTAGTTTCAAGTGTACAACCTAGTGATTAGACATTTATATAACTTATGAAGTGATCACCCTGATAAATCTAGTATCCGTCTGACATCATACATAGTTATTACAAATTAATGACTATGTATCCTATGCTGTATTGGCATCCCCATGTCTATTCTGAAACCGCCAATTTGTACTTCTTAATCCCTGCACCTTCTTCACCGGTACTCCCAGTCTCCCGCCCATTTAGCAGCTGTCAGGATGTTCTCACCTATCTGTGAGTCTGGTCTGTTCTACTTGTTTATTTTGTTTTTTGGATTCCACATATAAGTGAAATCATATGACATTTGTCTTTTTCTGTCTGATTTATTTCACTCAGTACCATACTCCCTATTGCAGATGGCAAGATTTGATTCCTTTTTTTTAAAAAATTATTTATCTATTTCCAGAGATATGGGAAGGGAGAGAAAAAGAGAGGAAGACAAACATCAATGTGTGGTGGCCTCTTGTGTGTCCCCCACTGGGGACCTGGCCCACAACCCAGACCTGTGCTCTGACTGGGAATCAATCCAGTGACTCTTTGGTTTGGAGGCCAGCACTCAATGTACTGAGCCACACTGGCCAGGGCGATTTTATTCTTTTTTAATGGCTGAGTCATATTACTTTGTAAATACGCACCACTTCTTTATCCACTTGTCTATTGATGAACACTTAGGTTGCTGCCATATCTTGGCTATTGTAAATGATGCTGCAACAAACATGAATGCATGTGTCTTTTTGAGTAAGTGTTTTGGGTTTCTTTGGATAAATAACCCAAAAGTGGAGTTGCTGGGTCCTTCTTTGTCTCTGCTATAGCCATCATTTTAAAGTCTGTTTTTTTCTGGTATAAGAATTGCTATCCCCACCTTTTTATTTTTCATTTCCATTTTCATGAAATATCTTTTCCATCCCTTTACTTTCAGTCTGTGTGTGTCTTTTCATCTGAAGTGAGTCTCTTGTAGGCAGCATATGTAAGGGTTGTGTTTTGTTACCCATTCAGCCACTGTGTCTTTTGATTGAAGAAATTAATTCATTGGCATTTAAAGTAATTGTTGATAGATAATGTATTTATTGCTATTTTATTATTCATATTTTAAAAATCTTTTTCCTCTTCTTAAAGAAGAAGTTTACTATTTCATATAATATTGGTTTGGTGGTGATGAACTCCTTTAGCTTTTTCTTGTCTGGGAAGCTCTTTATCTGTCCTTCAATTCTAAATGATAGCTTTGCTGGCTAGAGTAATCTTGATTGTAGATCCTTGCTTTTCATCACTTTGAATATTTCTTGTCAATCCCTTCTGGCCTGCAAAGTTTCTGTTGAGAAATCAGCTGACAGTCCTATGAGAGCTCCCTTGTAGGTAACTAACTGCTTTTCTGTTGCTTCTTTTAAGATTCTCTCTTTGTCTTCAACCTTTTGCATTTTAATTATGGTGTGTCTTGTTGTGAGTCCTCTTAGGTTCATCTTGTTTGGGACTCTCTGTGCTTCCTGGACTTGTATGTCTTTTCCTTTTCTCATTATTCTTATTTTTTTAAATATATTTTATTGATTATGCTATTACAGTAGTCCCATTTTGCCCCCTTTATTCCCCTCCACCCTCCACACCCCCTCCCACCCACATTCCCCCTCTTTAGTTCATGTTTATGGGTCATATATATAAGTTCTTTGGCTTCTACATTTCCTATACTATTCTTAACCTCCCCCGTCTATCTTCTACCTACCATTTGTGCTTATTCCCTGTACCTTTCCCCCTCTCTCTCCACCCACTCCCCTGATGATAACCCTCTGTGTGATCTCCATTTCTGTGATTCTGTTCCTGTTCTAGTTGTTTGCTTAGTTTGTTTTTGTTTTTGTTTCTGTTTTAGGTGTGGTTGTTAATAACTGTAAGTTTGTTGTCATTTTACTGTTTTTATTTTTGATCTTCTTTTTCTTAGATAAGTCCCTTTAACATTTCATATAATGGCTTGGTGATGATGAACTCCTTGAACTTGACCTTACCTGGGAAGTGCTTTATCTGCCCTTCCATTCTAAATGATAGCTTTGCTGGATAGAGTAATCTTGGATGTAGGTTCTTGCCTTTTATGACTTGGAATACTTCTTTCCAGCCCCTTCTTGCCTACAAGGTTTCTTTTGAGAAATCATCTGACAGTCTGATGGGCACTCCTTTGTAGGTTACTGTCTCCTTTTCTCTTGCTGCTTTTAAGATTCTCTCTTTATCTTTAATCTTGAGTAATGTAATTATGATGTGCCTTGGTGTGTCCCTCCTTGGGTCCAACTTCTTTGGGGCTCTCTGAGCTTCCTGGACTTCCTGGAAGTCTACTTCCTTTGCCAGATTAGGGAAGTTCTCCTTCATTATTTGTTCAAATAAGTTTTCAGTTTCTTGGTCTTCCTCTTCTCCTTCTGGCACCCCTATGATTTGGATATTGGAGCGTTTAAAGACATCCTGGAGGTTCCTAAGCCTCTCCTTATTTTTTTGAATTCTTTTTTCTTCATTGTTTTCTGGTTGAATGTTTCTTTCTTCCTTCTGCTCCAAACAGTTGATTTAAGTCCTGGTTTCCTTCCCGTCACTGTTGGTTCCCTGTAGATTTTTCTTTAATCATATAATGCATCCTTCATTGCTGCTGGGTCTTTTTTATGCTGTTGAAGTACCCAGTGAGTTCTTGGAGCATCTTGATAACCAGTGTTTTGAACTGTGCATCTGATAGGTTGGCTATCTCTTTGATACTTAGTTGTATTTTTTTCTGGAGCTTTGATCTGTTCTTTCATTTGGGCCACTTTTTTGTCTCAGCGTACCTGTTACGTAGTAAGGGGCGGAGCCTTAGGTGTTCACCAGGGAGGGGCAACCACGTGGCTGTGTTGTGACACTGTATGTGGGGGCGGGGTCCGATAGGGAACAGTACTACTTGCTCCACTCTCTGCTGGTTTTCAGTCACTTTCCCCGCTACCCACATCAAATTGGGCTCTTCTGGTGCTGATTCCCGTGTGGGTGGGTTTGTGTACATTTTAGGACCCTTTGGGTCTCTCCAATGAGCTCTCCCGTGAGGCTAGGAGTTTCTCCCGCTGCCGCCGCCGCCTCAACCCCCACAAGTGTTTTCAATCAGAGGCTTTGAGGCTTTATTTCCCCGGGCTGGAACCCTGGGTTGTATGGTCTGTCTCGCTCCCCAGTTGTTCCTCCTGATTTATCTGCATGTGAACGTGGGACCGCCAGTCCTCCAGCTGCCACCTTGCCTGGTCTGCCAGCCTCTGCCTTGCCGAGAGTCCTCTCTGCCCCTCCTACCGGTCTGGATGAATGTTTCTTCTTTAACTCCTTGGTTGTCGGACTTCCATACAGTTCGATTTTCTGTCAGTTCTGGTTGTTTTTTGTTTTTCAATTTGTTGTTGTCCTTCTTTTGGTTGTGTGAGGAGGTACAGTGTGTCTACCTACGCCTCCATCGTGGCCGGAAGACCCCTCATTATTTTTCAAAAGGTTTTCAATTCCTTGCTTTCTCTCCTCTTTCCAGTACCCCCCATGATGCAAATGTTGCTATACTTTTTGTTTTCTCAGGGGCCCCTTAAACTATCCTCATTTTTTGGATTCTTTTTGCTGTTCTGACTGGATATTTACTGCTTCCTTATCTTCCAAATTGTTGATATGATCCTCCGCTTCATCTACTCTGTTGGTTCCTTGCAATGTATTCTTCATTTCAGTTATTGCATTCTTGATTTCTGACTGGTTGTTTTTTTGTTTTTTGTTTTTTTTATGGTCTCTGTCTCTATTTTTATGTTTCCTATCTCTGTTGAAATCCTCGCTAAGTTCATCTAGTCTTCCTCTAAGTTCATTGAACATCTTTATAACCAGTGTTTTGAACTCTGCATCTAGTAGATTGCTTTCTCCAATTCATTTATTTCTATTTCTGTTCTTTCATTTGGGCGATGTTCTTTGACTCTTCCTTTCGGTGGCCTCCCTGCATTTGTATCTATGTATTAGGTAGAGCTGCTGAATCTCTCAGTCTTTGTATAGGGAACTTATATAGTAGCACGGTGGCACAGCCTCCTGTCCCTTGAGCTGGGTGCTCCAGATTCAGCCCTGTTTGGGCTGTATGCAACTTCTTGTTATACTGAGCCTTCATTGCTGTTGGAACATCAGTGGGAGAAATTTAACCACCCCACACCCCAGGCCGATTGGTTATAAAGATTGGCCCTGACTATGGTGGAGGATCTGCTGTGCGAGGGCCAACCCTGTGGAGCAGGACTCACTTCAGCAGGGCTCTTGTGCCTGACCAGTCTGCCCCTTGAGTGTGCCGCTCATGGAGGTGGCTGGGTGATGCGTTGGCATGGTCTGAAGCTGTTGTCCACTGGTTGCACTGACTCTGGATCCTCCCAGGGGGTGTAGGCCAAGGTCAGCCACCACATGTGCCCTGCCTGGGGTTACCCAGCATAAGCTACAAAGCAATCTGCTTCTGCTACTTGTACTTGGCTTGGAGGTACCTGCGAGAGGCCAAGCTTTGAACCAAGGCCAGCTGCCACTAGTGCCACACATGGGGCCACTTAGTGAGATGTAAGGGGCATGTGGAGGCCAGATGCTGCTTGTTTGGTGTTTTTGAACCTGCCAGATTTTAGGAAACACTTTAGCATGAGCCAAGACAGTAAGTTTGTATGGAAAATCCACTGGAAGTGGCTTGGAAGTTCCTGCAGGTTGAGTGGGGCAGGTCTTAGGGAATCAGCAGGATGGTTGAACAGTGTGAGCCATGTTGACAGAATCTGGGGCATAGTGCCTGCCTGCTGGCTCTGTGGGGGGAGCGCTCAGCAAAAGAACAATGGTCTCTGCCAGCATTTCTGTGTGGGAGAAAGCTGTCCCTCTAGCCCTTGCTGGATAACTCAGTTCATCCCCATATGTCCCTGGTGCCTCTTGAGCTGCTGCCCCAGTACTGGAGCTCAGAGTGAGGGAGTCTTAAGTAAGTCCACATGCCAGCCCTTTAAGAGGAACTCCTGGGATTCCAGTGGCGCCCCTCCCCGCCCATCTCACTCAGCCACAATCCCCACTGGTTGTCACAGCTAGAATTATGGGGACCTTTCCTCCTGGCTGAGGAGTCTGGTGTGGGATGGGAGCCTTCACTCCTCAGGGGGAGCCTCCACAGCTGAGATATGTTTCCTTTCCCTGTCTTCTCTGTATCATTGAGTGACAGCTGCCACTGGCACAGTCCTAGGGCAAGGATGCACTGAAGGGTTTTCTTTCAGCACCAGCCACCAAATCCTGGCCCCACTGCCCAGGGGAGGACCTGTGAAAGTGCTAATCCCTCTGGTTTTTTAACTGCCACGTGTGGGTGGGGGACCGGCCCATTCCACATCTCCATCCTCTCCTACCAGTCCGGTGTGGCTTCTGCATGTTCTTAGTTGTAGGACTTCTGTTCAGCTAGACTTCAGGTGGTTCTGAATGAAGGTTGTTCTGTAGTTTAGGTGTAATTCTGATGTGGTCGTGGGAGGGTGTGAGCACTGCATTTATCTGCGCCATCTTGACTGGACTCTTCAAGTCAGCATTTTGTCTTGAATTAACCACAGAAAATAGTTTCCAAACTGATCTGCTTGTCTTCTTGCTCTCCTAATATTCAATTGCCATACTGTGAGCTTTACAAGATGTAAATTGGTACAACTGCCCTGCTTAAACGCCTTCAGTACTTCTCAATGGACTTTGAATATCAAAATCCAGATTCCTTCCTATGCTTATGGGCTGGCCCTTTCCTCATTTCCTTTTGTTTCTTTAGGAAAATAAAATCATTTCCTGTCTGAGAGCCTTATACGTTCTGTTCTGCTTGGAATGGTCTTCTCTCCACCTTTCAAATTTTTTACTTCTCGACCTTTAGCTCTACCTAAAGACCTTCTCAGACATCCAATGTCCAATGTCTTCCTGTTTTTCTCTTACATGCATCCTATTCACTTTGGTTAGGCTAAATTTGTTCCGATTTGTAATTACACATTTGTGTGTTTACTTGTTTACTTTCTGTCTGTTCCATTACCTTTACAACCCATGAGGGCTGTGATCATGTTTATTTTGTCTAGAGAGTGCATAATACAAGGGAAGAACTCTGAATGAAATCGTGGACCAACAGGAGAGAAAGGCCATGCTGGGGACTTACAGAGAAAGGTGTGACTGCTGCTTCCCTGATGGATCAGCTGATTTTCCTTATTTAAGACAATTTAGCATAAAACAGTAGTTTTCACATGCACAGGATCCAGCAGGTTTGACAAGTTCAGATGTGGATGGGTTCTGGTTGCTTTGAACTGTGGTGGGAAGCCCACCATGACCCCTCTGTGTACAGAGCACTCGTGTCTAATGCTGCTTTAAAAAAAAGGGCAAGTAAAATAAGCAGCAGCATAACGTGGTCCAGGGCACACAGGCCTGAGAGCCCTGACTTAGCTTTGGTCTTGGGTCTCATATTGCTTTTTCTACTCAAAGACTTTGTACCCTTGTTTCCTTATTTGTAAAATAAGGGAGGTGGCACTAGAAGAGAGAAAAAGTCCTTTCCAGTTGGTATGCGTATGCTTTTAGCTGCAGGTGACAGTGGCTTAAGCAATCAAGATATTTACTTATCTCTTGAACTAGAATACGGAGCCATGGCGGCTCTAGGGTTGGTGCAGTGTTTCAAAGATGTCATCAAGGACTGACCTGGGCCCTTGCCATCCTCCTGCTCTGCCAGTCGCTTTGTCTTCAGTTTTGTCCTTCTTGGTCACAAAATGAATGCTGCTGCTCCAGGCCTCACAGCTTCTTGTAAGAGCATCAAAAGCAGAGAGGGAAGGGCATGGGGAAGAACTCTCCTCATGGATCTCTTCTTTTATCAAGAAGTAGACCTTCTCCTAGAGCCCCGGAGTCCCAGCTGGTTATGAACCTACTCCTGCATTCTCCTGCTCCTTCTTTTGTTTCAACATGACAGATGCTGCTGTGTCCATTGCCAAGGACTTCCTGGCAGGGGGAATGGCCGCAGCCATCTCCAAGACAGCGGTAGCAGCCATCTCCAAGACAGCGGTAGCACCCATTGAGTAGGTCAAGCTGCTGCTGCAGGTGCAGCCAGCAAGCAAATCACTGCAGATAAGCAATACAAGGGCTTTATAGACAGTGTGGTTCATATCCCCAAGGAGCAGGGAGTCCTGTCTTTCTGGTGTGGTAACCTGGCCAATGTCATCAGATACTTCCCTACCCAGGCTCTCAACTTTGCCTTCAAAGATAAATACAAGCAGATCTTCCTGGGTGGTCTGAACAAGAGAACCCAGTTTTGGCACTACTTTGCAGGAAATCTGACATCAGGTGGTACTGCTGGGGCCACCTTTTTGTGTTTTGTGTATCCTCTTGATTTTGCCCGTACCTGTGTAGCAGCTGATGTGGGCAAAGCTGGAGCTGAAAGGGAATTCAAAGGCCTCAGTGACTACCTGATTAAGATCTACAGATCTGATGGGATCAAGGGCCTGTACCAAGGCTTTAATGTGTCTGTGCAGGGTATCGTCATCTACCTGCTGCCTACTTCAGTATCTATCACACAGCACATGGAATGCTCCCAGATCCCAAGAATACTCACATCTTCATCAGCTGGATGATTGCACAGTCTGTCACAGCAGTGGTTGGGTTGACTTCTTACCCATTTGACACTGTTTGTCCCTGCATGATGATGCAGTCAGGGCGCAAAGGAACTGATATCATGTACACAGGCGCACTCAACTGCTGGAGGAAGATTGTTTGTGATGAAGGAGGCAGAGCTTTTTTCAAGGGTGCATGGTCCAATGTTCTCAGAGGCATGGGTGGTGCTTTGGTGCTTGTCTTGTATGATGAAATCAAGAAGTTCACATAAATTATTTCATAGTCTTCCTCCCCCCAACCCCATGAACAGGCATGTTGTATTATGTAACATGTCTTGAGCATTCTTGACAGACTGTTGTTGGCTGTCTGTTTATCAAAGGCAACTATTTACTGGTTGAAAATGGGCAGCAATAATATTCATCTGACCAGGTTTCTCTTTAAGCCATTTCCATGGTGTTGGTGGGACTCAATTATATTTTTTATTTCAGTCACTCCTGATAAACAACAAATTTGAAGAAATAAAAAATAGCTGAAATATTAAAAAAAAGTAGACTTTCCCTGGGAGTATGCTGTCAGACTTTCTGTGGTTTAGTTGCTCAGAAATCTACCACCAACCATTACCGACAAGAGAATTTGCTTACCCCACATAGAATTCATTCCCCAGGGCCAGCCTGTATTCAGCTATGACCACATGTGACCTAGTTTATAGCAGAATGTCTAAAATGTATATTCTGATTTCTAGCGATCTTAAATAAGATTTAATGGTTTAAAAATATTAAAAATTCATATTTGCTATTTCCCAGCTTGTATCGACTTTGCTGCTAGCAGAGACAGGGGCTTTGCCAGACTCTTGTTCTCCAACAGAGGTGTTTGGGGGATGACTCTTCCCACAGTCCGAAGCAGACCCCTGTGCATCTGTGGGAGACCAGAAGGGTTTCTGACCAGGGCCACCAGGTAGTGCTGCCTGACTCCAGGAGCCAGTCCTCACTTTGCTCCCGTGTCACCTGGTCGCTGGGCCTCCTTCAGCTGACCTCTTTAACCCTGCAGAGGTCGTGGCTGATTTGAGAGATACAAATTCTTTTCTTAAATATTATTACATGCATCAGGTGCAGAGGTCATGACTACCTCCTGCATGTTTGTACGTGACTAACACAAATTGAAATTCTAATGACACAGATACGGCTCCCTCGACAAGCAGAAAAAGATGTTAGGTGCTATGTATCCAAAATGAGTTGCTCATCAAAACATTTTTGCAAGTGTTGTGAAAAGTATTTATGCCTTGAGCAAAGCAACATTGTTTGTGACGAGTTACAAATGTTGTACAGAGACAACTATTGAAGATCCTGATTAATTAACGTTAAAGACATTTTTTGGTTGTATTTTTTAGCAATATCCATCCATGTTTCCATTGTTTGAGAAAAAAGTTTTGTTTTTATATTTCATTAATAATTTCTAGATTGTAACTGAAAATAACCACATTTATTATATCAATATAATAAATGCAAATTCGCAGTTTAAAACGTTTTTCACATTTTGGCACATACTAGTAATGAACTTATCTCTCGGATACACGTGACCTATGCTGTAATTTTTTTACCCATGACCTCTGCAGGGTTAAAACTACAGTCCCTGCTGGTTCTGATTGATCTTCCTTACTCCGCTTTTTTAAATACTCACATATATTCTTCTATCAGACCACGTAATTTACTAACTTATGTTTGTTATTACTGCCTGTCTCCCCCACTAGAACGTCAGTGGGGTCTTTGTGTGCCCTGCTCCCTGGGGCAGCTCAGCCACCTAGGACAGGGCCTTGGAGAAGGCCTAGGTTCAGAGGCCAGTGTCTGAGCAATCAGAAAATACCCTCTGAGACTTCTCACTTGGCCCCATTGACCATAATTTGTCACTAAACAGAGGTGAATTAAGTCAGCAGTGACAGTCTCACTGAGCTCGTTAGAGCAAAGCAGTTCGTACCTGTTCGCGTGTCTCTAGCATTGACAGTGAGAGCCCACGGTGCCCTTTGAGGATGACCCTGAGAGGCCGTTAGGAGTCGAGGCCATGTAACAGCAGCAGAGATGCTGGCCTTTGGTCACAGAGAACCGCAAACTGACAGTAACACAGTGTTCTTTTGAACAGATACAAGAGTTTGGTCACGGGGACCCGAGCGAGAGGAGTCATTGCTGTCCTCTGGGTGCTTGCCTTTTGCATTGGACTGACCCCTTTCCTGGGATGGAACAGTAAAGACAGTGCCATCAACTGCACAAAGCCCTCGAACGGCACCATGAATGAAAGCTGCTGCTTCGTGAAGTGCCTCTTTGAGAACGTGGTCCCCATGAGCTACATGGTGTATTTCAATTTCTTTGGCTGTGTCCTGCCCCCACTGCTCATAATGCTAGTGATCTACATCAAGATCTTCATGGTGGCCTGCAGGCAGCTTCAGCGCACTGAGCAGATGGACCACTCACAAACCGTTCTCCAGCGGGAGATCCACGCTGCCAAGTCCCTGGCCATGATTGTTGGGATTTTTGCTTTGTGCTGGCTACCAGTACACGCCATCAACTGTGTCACTCTTTTTCAGCCAGTTCAGGCTAAGAGTAAGCCCAAGTGGGCCATGAACATGGCTATTCTCTTGTCACATGCCAACTCAGTTGTCAACCCCATTGTTTATGCCTACAGGAACCGAGGCTTCCGCTATACTTTTCACAAAATCATCTCCAGGTATGTCCTCTGCCAGACAGATGTCTTCAAGAGTGGGAACGGGCAGGGCGGGGCACAGCCTGCTCTTGACATGGGCCTATGACCTAGGCTCTGTCCTCCTCAAGAAGGCACAAATTCACAATAAACCAAGGGACAGGACACGATTGGCTGATTCTCATCGTGAAAGATAGGCAGGCCTCAGGAGCACCCCCCTGGAGTTAGCACCTCTCTAACTAACATGTACGTGTTATCTGTAGGGCTGACAATACGTATGGTTCTGTCCAGCTGCTCTCACTGTGCGGATGAAACTGATGGCTGGACTGGATTGTAAAAGAACGTTCTCTTTTGTTTTTAAAGTCTGCCTCTTTGTGGTAGAAAATGAAACTATTTTACTGTGAAACACTGAATTATAATACAAACATTTTTTAAACTTAGAGGCAATGGAAAAATAAAAGTTGGAGGTAACTAAAAACATACTTATTTCAAGGAAGGAGACCAGGAAAATTAAATATCAATTTAAAAAAAAAATTATTATTCAAGTACAGTTGTCTCCATTTTCCGCCCACAACTCTCCTGGCCCCACCCATCCCCACCTTCCACCCTCGATCCTATCCCCCTTTGGCTCTGTCCATGTGTCCTTTACACATGTTCCTTGATAAGTAAAATTAATCAAGAAACTACTATGTCAACTGAGGAAATGGTACTCTCATAAGTTCTTAAGTAGAATGTCATCAAATAACAATTTTGGTAACATTCTTTTCCATGTACATCAAACTACCCTAGAGAAATGGGACCCTTCTACCAGATTCTGTTTCCCCCTCTTGGAGCAAGTTCTGAATTTTGCTTCTCTCCCAACTTCAACCTTTACCTATTTTCTGGATCTCAAAGTGTGAAATTTTTATTAAATGAAATGACACAATTGTGTATGATAGATGAAATAAAAGTTAAAAAGAAAACAAGCTTAGGGTACTGCACTGGCTTGTCATACAGCGATACAAGTACCTTATTTTTTTTGAAAGATTTTATTTATTTATTGTCAGAGAGACAAGGGAAGGAACAAGAGAGGGAGAGAAACATCAATGTGTGGTTGCCCTCTCGTGCGTCCCCTACTGGGGACCTGGCCTGCAACCCAGGCGTGTGCCCTGACTGGGAATCGAACCAGCGACCCTTTGGTTCATAGGCTGGAGCTTAGCCGACTGAGCAACACCAGCCAGGGCTGTATGCACTTTCTATTCTTTATCCAGCCCAAGTTTCCCAAGTAGCATAAGTCTTGATTGCTTTTATTTGCCAAACTTCATTGTAGCAAAAGGCTCTGCCAACCACCCAACACTGCACCATCGGTGGCCTTTTCACACAGCATTCATTCACTGGCACCTCTTGTTTCGGGGGCTCAGGGTTGGGGGTTTCCTGAGCTGTAAAATCATCTTTTTCATCTGTTTGTTCATGGCTTCAATTGCTTCTGCAATGTCCCTGCAAAGACAATGCAGGTCTGTGAACCCTCACAGAGACAGCAAATCCCTGCCCTCCCATGATCTCATTCTGGCTGCGGACGGACAGCTTTACCTATTAGAGTTCTTGTCCTGTGCTGAAATCTGTCTCATTTTCATGTATCATAACTCCTGTGCACTCTCTTACAGGCCAAACAAGTCCGATTTTCTACCTTCCAACACTCCTCTTGGTATTACTTTTGCCTTTTATTTTTCAGACTAGACATCCATAGTAAAGCTTCCTCCAGGACATCTGTTTCGGTCCCTTCCTTCATGTGGCTTGTTATATACAGCTTGGAAATGCACGCAGAGCAAAACCAGCACTTCCCCTGGTCTAGGCACCACTGCTCTATCAACAGCCTCCTTAAACTAGTTCAGCACCAACACCACAGATAACCGGAAGCTCTGAAACCAGAACCCCAGGAAATGTTTTCATAGTCACTGCTGGTTAGTCACATCTCTACTCCTGTCTGTTATTGCTGCAGAATAATTTTCTGAATCCAAGGTAAAGCGCTATCACTTACTCATCTGAATTTCATCTTACTCAGTTTTATCTACCCTTTCAACCTCTTAAAAATTACTTCTACTTCAGTTACTTAAGAATCTAATCGTGAACAAGACATATATTAGGCTTTGAGTCTAAAATGCTTGATTCCATCTAAAAATTGTTTTTATCCATGGAGGTTAGAGACTGGTTCGGACTTTTCACAGAGACCTGTACAGGGCTTCAAACCATACACACATCCTGGGTTCCAACCCACAGTGCCTTCTACAGTCCAGAAGGAAAAAACAGACCAAAAAGTCTGTTTAGTTTTTTCCATAAAACAAAAGTCACATTTTTCATTTTCACCAATAACTTCACTGATTTGGTATTTTGAGTGTGTTGGCGGCTATCCTGCATGGTATAGTGTCGACTGTTCTCGGTTAATGTCTTAATTTCATCGCTGTCAACTTCAGCTGGTCTACCTGACCACAGAGCATCATGTAGTGAGAAATCTCCAGCGTGAAACTTCACAAACCACTTTTGACATGTTCGATCGGTCACAGCACCTTCTCCATACACAGCACAAATCTTTTTCTGCGTTTCAGTTGCGTTTTTTACATTTCTTGAAATAATAAAGCATACTATGCCAAAAATGTGTATTTTCTTCCATCTTCAATATTAAAAAGGCTACATAAAAATTCACTAATTTTGATTTTTTTAAAATGCACACTGATAAGACAGCTGTCACAGTACAATCTAACCAAATTGTTCTGAGTGAAGTTGAAGACAACTAAGCGCTACCAGAGCCATCTTATGGAAAAAACCAAATGAATTTTTGGCCAACCCAATAGATCCTATTTCACCTCTCTTCTTTGTAAACCATGATACGTTAAATCCACTTTTT
This sequence comes from Macrotus californicus, assembly GCA_007922815.1. NCBI lineage: Eukaryota > Metazoa > Chordata > Mammalia > Chiroptera > Phyllostomidae > Macrotus > Macrotus californicus. Next base: position 25,009 of record VMDR010003929.1, on the reverse strand, counting down.
TTTTAATCCACGTGTTTTTAGGACTTCTATTTTAAAAGATAATGATGTTCAATCTGTACCTTTTATGCTTCTTGTTTCTTCTCCATCAATATGTCAGTCAACTGCTTGTCTGAGACGCTAAGCTGCTGACAGGTCCCCATAACCTGACTGAGATAAACTGCCAAGAGATGCTTGCACTGGAACACAAAACACACAGACCCGTTGGACACCAGCAGGGCTGGGCGAACCAAACCCTCTCACTACCATCACACCAAGCGGGGAAGGAGCGGGGCACACAGATTCTGGGCCTCGAACTCACTGCTTAAAAACTGCAGAAAAAGAGGGACAGATGTACCCTTTCTAGAAGTCAGAGGGCACAAAGGAAGTCTTACTTGGCTTGTTGTTTTGGGAAACAGACTGGCACAGGGTATATAAACAAGACAGGCTCCTCATTTTAGTCCTCAGTTCTGTTTCTTTCCCCCTTGCCTTCAGAAAGCCATTACTAGCAACAGGTAACATTCCTTGAGGTACTGTGTGGTTGGGTGCTTTACAGAGATTATCTCATTTAAATCTGACCACTACCCCAAGAGAACAGCTCTCTGCCTCCATTTTAACCAGGTGCTCAGAACCCACAGTTGACCCCTTTCACCACCATTATACTCCTTGGGGACAGGATAGGGTGGGGAGGCTCCAGGCTGTACCTTGAATCACAGGACACAAAGCTGTACATACTAAAGGGGCCCTGGTTTAATTGTGTCATTTGACAGGTGAAATAAACCTATGGTACATCAGCTATGAATGTGGCCTCTTGTACAATGGGATACCCAATTGGCCACCCAGTTCCCAAGATGTTTAATGAAGTTAACAGTGTAAAAGAAATGGGAAGAATGGAATGGATGCTATAATTTTCTTCTTTGGCAAGACTTGGAAACGGCCGCCCACTCTCAGGTGCGTAGTGTTTGCTCCTCGGGATCAGGAGCTGCAGGAATACGTCCTTTTCCTCACTTGATGCTCTAGACTGCTGTGAAATTGGCAAAAGCATCAGCATGTCCTCCTGCCTCACGTGAAAGTCAAGCATGGCTGTGTGCCTGGTGGTCTAACAGGCAGTAGGAGGGAAGTGGCTAGAGTTGAGGATATGCAAGGCTGCCAACATCACATTTAGTTCACATTTTTATTGGCCTAGCTAATTCTCCAGTGCAAACGTTTTAGTTCCCAGTCTTTCAGGATTATCTATTCCTCCCCCATGCTTCATCCATGAACATTCATTCATGCATTCATTCATTTCCTCCCTCACCCAAGGACATATTTATTGATCTTAGATAGAAGGGAAGGGAGAAAAAGAGGGAGAGAATCATTGATCAGTTGCCTTTTGTACATGCCCCAACCGGGGACTGAACCCACAACCCAGTCATGTGCTCTGGCCAGGAACTGAAACCATGGCCACTTAGTCTAGAGGACGACTCTCTAACCAAGTGGGCCACACTGGGCCGGGCTTGTCTATGACCTTTGAAATTAAAAATTGGGGTTGGTGTATTTCTAAAAATGACAGCATTTTTGGAGGGTAAACCCAAAAGAGATGACTAACTGAAGTCAGGGCCAATAAACAACGATCTGTTTCATCATGTGGTAAAGTTCCCATTTTGTACAACTGGTAAACCATGAAGTAGGAGCCAATAATTTCTCTCCTGACTGGAATACTGTGGGCAGGGCCTTCCCCCTCACCAGCAGGCTGTCACTCTTCCGTAGCACTGAGAAGGCAAAGGCAGGACAGGAGCAGTAGTGGCAGGAAGCCAAGCATGTGTACATTTTACCAGAACTTCCAAGTACCTAGAAAGAAAAGGACAGATGGGATCAAATTTCCAAAGGTGTGCTGGAAACTGCCTCCTTCCCTTGAATTGATGTGTGAACATTTTTTTCAAGTTCCCTTGAACTTACTTGGTGACTCATTACTCTGCACATTGTGCTGGGAAGAACTGCAGTGTTGTTTTACCAAAAAGTGGAAACTCCTCTTCCCTGTGTGCAGACTCTTCCCTCCATCTCAGTGCTTTGCCCTTGAGGACTTCATACAGTGAAACAGGAGTTTCAGGCTAAACTGTCCACACAAAGCATTTTGTTCCACTGCTTAGTGATTCAAAGGGCTGACTCCATGGGATGACTATAAAGAGGTGGGGGAGGGGGCGCTCCCCTCCCTCATCTACACATTACTGGGGTGTTTCTCACTTAACCTGTGGTATTTCTCACAGCACATGTGCAGATTTCTAACGCTTCCACCACACACCTGAGTAGGAAAACAGGTGAAGGGTAAGGAGAGAGACAGAAAGGTCTCCAAAGGAAATGGGAAAAGGCTTTGGAAAGCATTTGAGAGCAGCAGGGAGAATAAAGAACCTTGCCAAAGGGATGACTCAGCTGCTCAGGATGGAGGTCTCAGAAAGAGGAAAGCCTGGATCTGCCTATTCATCTAGCAGGATGGAAGGAAAATACAGATATGCGAGGGGCTGGGAAGAGGCCCAGTCCCAAAACAAACAGCCTTGTTGGCAATCAAGGAACAAAAAAAGATGACGGGTAGGGAAAACGTGATGTGTCTGTGACATACATACTGGAGAACTCACTTAAGTCTCTATGACAAAACAGCACAAAACAAAAATGTTGAGCGCTTCATCCCTAAAGTTAATTTCCAAACTTGAATGTAAAATTAGCATCCAGGGGATGTAGAAACATCCGGAGGGTTATTTTACAAGGCGCTGCCATTTAGGAATCTGCCTCAGCACTTTCAAATTCATTTTAGGCTCAAGATGGCAACCTAAAATGAAAAGGGTAGGACTTTTTTTATTTTGAAAAATATTATAATGCCAGCACTCCCAGGATTCCTCTGTCTCCTCCACAAAAAAATAAAGCAACAGGTGAGGCTCCAGGCAATAAATCGTACTGTCCAAGTGTGCCTGTGTCAGTTGTCTGGTGGTTCAGTGTGGCCATTCACTATGGGTTTTTTCCCAACTCAGTGGAATTCCTCAGGGGTTACTAGATTACCAGAAATGGCCAGTGACTGGGTAAGAAGATGCCTATTATACCCATTCAAAATTTCAGCCTTGGTTACAAATTAGGTATCAAAAAAACTTGCAGCTTACATAATTTCCATTCTCAAGGCACTGATGTTTTAAACACATCACCTACACCACTGAGTATCGGTGAAGGAATTTCCCTAGTGTATCTTGGAAAACCTAAAATTAAGGGAGAGCATTAGACTGTTTTCCACTTAATCCTGGAAGAAAACCCATCAATATCCAGCGGTGACATTAATTCTTGGGTTTCCAAATTATTGCCAACAAATGACTTTAGTTATCTCTTGATCTCTCTGGATACAAAGTTAAGCAGGCATAAGCCCCTGGAACTCCACGTTGACTTGACTGGTCCACTGGTTCCTTCATATCATGGGTCCTCAAAATATCAGAATACACTCTGGATTATGTTGAATGAATAATTGCCTGGTGACTCAGAGCCGGGGAGAAATTCTAGTTTCCCTTGCCTGATCCTTTCAAAGTTTAGCTAAGACTAAAAATACAATGTTTAACTACCTGAGGCAATAAATACCATAAAGATAGCAAATTATGAATTTGCTCCTTCCTCATCTAGCAGTGCACAACTGATGAACCCAATAATCAGGAAAACATCTGAGTTAGAAACGTTCAGAACTGGAAATTGACCTTAGGGACCATCTAATTTAATTCCTTCACCCTTCAGTAGAAAAATGACCTTTTACAGGAATTGCTCCCAATCCTCCCACTCAGAGTCTGGAATATATCTCAGGAAGGAGAGAGCTTAAACAAAAACATGCAGGGAAGAGGCTACCAAGGCCCATGACCAGACCTGCACGAATGTCACTCGGAGAAGTCCGCTGTGGCTACAGTGAGGTTCTAAGGAGGGTCACCCACCTTAGCCGCCATCCACTCAAAGCACATTTTTTAAAACCCTCATCTGAGGATATGTTCACTGATTTTAGAAAGTGGGGGAGAGAGACATTGATTGGTTGCCTCCTGTACCTGCCCTGACCAGGCATAGAGCTATAACCTTTTGGTGTACGGGATGACACTCCAACCCACTGAACCACCCGGCCAGGGCACAGCACAGTTTTATGACTACTCCAAGCCTCTCAGGGCCCATCACAGTAGTAAACGGCATTCTCTGTTGTTCTCCACATTCAGTGCCTCTCTGAAACAGGATTACACATTCCTGCCCTATTAGGTACAGGCTGATTATGTGACCTGCTTTGGCTAGAAAAATATGAGCAGCCAAGCAGAACATTAAAAACTGGTACATACCACATCCTCTTTTCCCTCTGCTCTGAGGTCCACAAAGGTGTAGATAGGAACGGGTTTCTCTGTGAATGGGGAGACCCCTGAGGACAAACGCTTGAGAGCAGAACTGCAATGGACTGTTAACAGACATGCAGCATGAATGATGTATAAAACTTTGTTTTTGTAAACCTTTGAAATTTGGGGGACATTGTTACCACAGCATAACTTAAATCTCTCCTGACTGATGCATCCCTCTTCCTAGGTGAACCAAAAAGTTTGCAGGAAAGCAACTCAGGTGACAACAACATAATGGTGACTTTCGCATAATGACCATTGTACCTGGAGGACAGTGAGGGTGTGAGAAGGCTGACCTGTGGGAGATACCCAGCAGGGTGGCACGGCACTGTCTGCCTCAACTTGATCATCTCACAGGACCTCTGCGTTAAGCCAGATTCTTACTATATTACAAAACAATGAAACCATTACGGTTAATTTGAGGGTGCACGGAAGATTTCTATAGCCTCATTTAATTCAAAATCCAAGCTGAAAGCCGTAATTCTAGGAGGTTAGCATTTTTAAAAAAAATTTGCCATCTTAACCATTTCTTTAAAAGATTTTATTTATTTATTTATTTTTAGACAGAGAAGGGAGGGAGAGATGGAAACATCAATGTGTGGTAGTTGCCTTTCACGAGTCCCCTACTGGGGACCTGACCTGGCCCACAACCCAGGCATGTGCCCTAAGCCTAGGAATTGAACCCACAACCCTTTGGTTTGCAGGCTGGCACTCAATCCACTGAGTCACACCAACCAGGGCGAAGTTAGCATTTTCATGATGAATAAAGCAATGTAATATAATACAGGATGTGAATGACAAAAACAAGTCATGGTATCCTGGGAGGAACAAAAAGTCAACAATAACTGAAATATTTCAAACAAAATCTTTAAGATTTTAACTAATAACTAGGTAACAGAACTAGAGAACAGTTGGAAGTCCACTTGGGCAGGTCAAGTGTTATGCTGATACTGGAACCAAGACAAAAAAACCCTGAAACTGAAAGACATGAGAAAAGCTCAAAGTCCCTCTCGTTCAGGATATTTTAGCTATATAAAAATAACAACGACAAAAACAACACAAAGAAAGAAAATGAAAATACCGAGGCGTGGAGAGGCGTCAGGGAGCCAGGACTTCCGCAGGGGTGCTCGCTTGTCTCCCACCCCATCCTGGCCAGGTGCCCCCTGCCCAGGGCCTGTGGACAAGGGGCTGGCCCCAGGCCTCTGCTCTCTGCACTGATGGAGGCCCCGCCATGGCCAGGCAGAGAGCCCTGCCGCAGAACAAGGAGATACTGCTGTAGTCTTACAACAAACCGCTCAAGGACGACCTCAAGTCCATCATGCACAACTTCACCAAGATCATCAGGACCACAGAGGTCTGAGCTGACAAGTCCCTGAAGCTTGTGTCCGACCTCAAGCAGTTCCTCATCCTGAATGACTTCTATGCAGTGAGCCAGTACAACCAGCAGCTGCCAGCACTGCAGGAGTGAGATCAACTGGAAGCTCATCACCCTGAGGGGCGATATTGTCATTGACCTCTATGAGCTGGAGGAGGAGCTTACTCAACCAGGTACAAAGAGGGCTGCACCTGGACCTGCAGATGAGGACCTGCCCAGCAGGCCCAGCCCAGCCCGACCTGGCACCCCGAAGGTCCTGTTTACCTGAACCCTGCCTGGTCTCCACTGCCAAACCCCATGCCCAGTTTCAGGGCAGAGCTCCCGGTCAGAGCATCTGATCCACAGACACTTTGTACTGTCCAGTGGGCCCTGGGCACTGGGATGAAACTCACAGAACTTCAAGGGCTGGGAGTGCCAGAGCCAGTGTTCCTGCCCAGAGTGCTGGCTGCCCCTTTTTGAACTATCTGCTCCTTTTAGCTCTTTTTAAAAAAACAATTTATTTATTTTTAGAGAGGGGAAGGGAGGGACAGACACATCAATGTGTGGTTGCCTCTCACGCGCCCTCAACTGGGAACTTGGCCTAAAACCCAGGCAAGTGCCCTGACTGGGAATAGAACCAGCAACCCTTTGGTTTGCAGGCCAGACCTCAATCCACTGAGCCAGAGCAGCCAGGGTTCCTTTTAGCTTTTTAATCAATATTTAATCACATATCCCAGCCAAGGCTCTGCTAGCTCCTCTTGGCCACCCTGGCTATGTCCAGGATACAGTGTTTGCCCAGGGAGGCAACTCCATGCGGGCATCACCAAACTCCTAGAGTGTGCGTGGGGAGAGCAGGGGTCCTGGGAAGCAGGAGGTAAAATCCCAAGCAGAGGATGACCCTGAAAGTCGGAGCCCTCCTCCATGGCAGGCCCATGCTGGGCCCCAGGGATACTGCAGTGGGCACAGCCCATTACCCCAGCCTTTGTGGGGCCACTTAGAATCCTGAAACCTGAGGCCTTTGAGCGAGAGGGGCCCTGAGAAAGCTCAGTCCAAGTGTAACTTACATAGTAGGAAACTGAGGCTAGAGACTGGGAAGCTGTACACCTTCATCCCCATTAGCTTGGAAAATCCAGACTTGGCCCAGCAGACACGGAGTGCAGGCCCTCTGGTGCTTTCGCCTGGAGAAGGCTGTCCTTCCTATGGTGGCTTTAAAGGCTCCTTTCTGCCTCATAGGAGCCACCCTGGAGGGGGCGGAGCACAGATGCCCAGTGCCAGCATGGCCTGTGGTCCGGGGCTTGGATTCAGTGCTACCCCTCATGATCCCTGCCCACCTTGGACTCTGTGGGCTGCTATGTCATTGCCCAGCTGGAGTGGTTCCAGACTTTTCCAGAGCATTCTGGGGCTGCCTCTGGTCCCTAATACCCACCGGCTCTGCAGACATGTGGTGATCACCTCCTCACATGCCAGGACTTCAGAGAAGGGTCCTCAGGCCCTGCTGAGGACACTGCTCATAGTCCCGCTGGTTTTTAGCATCCCTTCACATTCCCATGTTTGTCCCCATCACCCCCAAAAGCCAGGCCTCTGGCCTGAGCAACTACAGAACATCAAGCGATTCAGCCCTGCCTCTTGAGGGTGGCAGTGGGAGGCTAGGAGAGCCACATGGCAGAGCAGACACCTACTAGGTCAGTGGAGGGACCTGCAGAGGCCACAGACCTGCATCAGCTGGTTCTGCATGGCTCCTCCCTTTAGGATGCTAAAGGGCCTAATGCAGGGCATCCCCACGTGCCTCCTGCTCAGCCAGGCCTGCCTGACAGTGTGCCTGCACAGAGCGGAGAGGCAGGAGTAGAGTGCCATTTTCTTCACTGGGCTTCTGTCTCACTCTCTCCCCCGGCTCCCATCTCTCCCTGCTCCTGTCTCTCCCTGGGTCTCTGGTGGTAGAAAAGCTCAAGCCTTTGCGAAGCTAATGATCTGCCTCTGTGAGGAGCTTACCGGAGGCTGGGCCTCGACATGGATACTGCTAGTGGCCTCTCAGCCCCTCTGCTGGCAGCCCCGGAGCCCATTGCTGGCCCTTGGCAGGCCATTGCCCCTGCCCATGCTAGCAGCCTAGCCCCACAGAGCATGCCTGAGCCTCTCCAGGGGCCCTCCCGCAGATTAAGACCTTAGGGACAAAATCTGGTAACCCCTCTTGCTACTGCAGCCTCGCTCCTCCCTGCCTTGGCTCCCGCTTGGGGAACCATTTAGGCCTCCTCGGGAAACTTGCTGGCCCAGGGACAGCCAGGAGTGTGGAGGGAAAGAGTTCCCCCAACCATTTCCAGGGAGGCCCACTCTTTGTCCAATCACCTCTGTTCACTACCTTCCCGGACAGCTGGGTGGAAGAGCAGTCTGGCCTGTTGAGGACCCAGCAGCAGGACAGAGTGTGTGTGATGTTGGGAGACCTGACCTGAGCCTACTGTTTAATGTGGGGAGGGGGCTCTGGGTGGACAGTACTGTTCGATTCCAGACCAGGCCTCTGGTGCAGAGCCACCATGCACCTTGCCCTGAGGGTCTCTGTAGGGCTGGGGGTGGGGGGCTGGAGTTCACACAGAAGCCCAGCAGGTGGGGATCCTTCCTAGTTCGCACACACGTTCTGGTTATTTTTTTCATAAGAGAATGTTAAATAAAAATAGCACTGCTCTTTAAAAAAAGGACAAGAAAATGAAAATACCTCCTCAGGTATAAACACTATTTAATAGCTTTGATTATTAATCTCTAAATTCACCAGGAGAAAATTCTAATATGCAGCCTCTTTTAAGTGAATACAATCCAAAAGTTTTAACTGCAGCATTCAACACTAATTACCCCACTGTCCTTAATGAAGAAATGCATGAATATTTTACCAGGTCAGCTACATTATGCTACAATGTGGAATGGCAAGTGGATTCACTAAGCAAAGGCACCTATTACTAAAGCAGGCTTTGCTCAAGTCAATCACTCACAAAGCATTAACTAACATGGTCTCAGCTCTGAGAAGTTCAATGGAAATAAGCCAGAATCCAAACACTAAATTATTTCCCCTTCCTGGTCTTCATCAAGGCCTGAATTACATTTATAAGAGCTGACAGCTTTTTAACCCTTTCCAAGCCAGACACAAAATTCTGGAAAAAATTAGTATTTTTATTTCATTCACAATATTCCCATCCCTCGATCCCAGCTGCATTTACCATTGTAGGGTAAGCAGAGGCAATCTGGCTTCCTCACCCAGGTGTCTGGGTAGCTAAGGGAAGCAGTGTTCCCATAGCCTTGGAGGGGCCCAATAACTAGTGTTCCCATAGCCTTGAGACTAGGTCCAATAAACTGTTCCCATGACATGAGGTGGGCTCGCATGAACAGAATTATGTTATATAATTTCTGGCATCTTGCTGGCTTTGTTCCCCTCTAGTACTTAAACAGGTAGGGACTCCCTGCCAGGGGCGAAGAAGATGATGAGACACACACAAGGGGACAGGGGCCATGATGGGTGCCACGCTCAGGAGCAGGGGCCACGACATGAGACATGCAGATAGACACGCACCTTGCAGCATGTGTGGCTCACCCACCTGTGAATGAAAGCTATGCCAGACATACCAACGGCTCCGTGAAGATTTTTCCGTCTGCATGAATACCATGAACCTGCCTGGCCTTGAAGGGTGGCAACACAACCACTGTCTCACGTAGCTAAACTGGGGGATTGTGGGGTTGGGCTCACGTCTGGCTCACTATTGATATAAAGACCAGCAGTGTGGGATAGCGGTTACAAATCCCAGCTGCCGGCTGTGGCTATTAGTTTACTTTTCTGCATTTCGGTTTCCTGAAAGATACATTGCTGGGCTTTTGAGGAGAATGATAAAAAGCACGTGAAAGTAATTCAGAGCCTGATAAGACTGTTACTTTACAAATCTGCCTGTTAAACCCTAAACACAAGGCCCGTGGGCTGAATCCAGTCCTCCACCTTGTTTTATCCAGCCCAGCACCTTGTTTCTACCCAGTGGCAGCACTGAGCTCCTTGCCCCTGGTTAAGGAGTAGTTACACTCATACAGTCCTAAAATCACATTCGGCCCTTTGAAGGCAACCGCGAGGCTGATGTGGCCCCTGGTGAAAATGAGTTTGACACTCCTGCTCTACAGGTTGGGCAAAATTCAGGTCCAAATAGACTGCATTCAGTGCAGTTTGACCCTTAGTAAATATACCCCGAAAACAATTTTAAAAGATCATTTCTGATGGATATGAGCATGTGGAAGGACCTCAAAAATACATTTTGGCTTTTGCTTGTAAGCAAGAGATAATGAACAAGATGAAGATGTCAGCACATTTTCGGCGGGGAGGAGTTGGGAAAGTACCTCTATTATCAAACAATGGCAAATCGGAAGTCAACTGCAATCCGTTAGGTGGGAGAAAAGAGCCCCTCCACACCATTGGCGGTTCTATACACTGCTATTGCGCAGAGTTAACAGGCCATACCTATCTTATTTTAATTACTAACACTAATTTTACTAAGTTGGGTCAAATGATTTTTAACAGTGCAGGAAATACTTAAGGCTGGTCACCAGCTTCCATAGAGATTTTTGGGAACATTTTGCCTCAAAGAGTTTCTGCTGAGATTCTCCCACCTCCAGATTTCTACCTGGTAAACATGCCTCCCACTGGGCGATGAGACTAAAGTGATGGACTGTCGGTCAACGAGGTCCAAGGCCTGGAGAGCTGATGAGCCAAAGACAAACTTCAACCTGGGAAATAGAAAGGTTTCAGGTGAGACCGCCTGACTCTCAAACTCACTTTAGTCACTTGACCCAAAGGATCAACAGCAACACTTTAAAAAAATTTAATTCATTTTAGTTAGGAAAAAAATATAGCAAAAATCCATGTAATCAATCCCCCAGAATAAATGTCAACATGTTATTTACAAATAAAGAAGCCCCTTTTATGCCTCATAGTGCTTCCTATTCTTCCGAACCTTCCTTCATTCCTGAGACAACCCCAAGCATTTGTTTGTTTCCTTCCTATTAATGTTCTTGTATTTTATTACATTTAGTACATGTGTGTATGTGTATGTTTACACACATACACACATTATACATATGGTATTGTTTTATAAGTTTTAAAACAAAAGTGTATTGTAGGCTTTTTGGTAACTTTTTCCCTACTCAACATGCTTTAGAAAATAATGCATACTGATACACACACACACACACACACACACACACACACACACATTTAAAATTAACTTGTGAATAATGTTCTATTGTATATATAAAAGTAGTATGTACATATTCTTTAGTTTAAGAACTAAAGTAGAGTTTAAGAACTCTACCGATGGGCATTCTGATTGTTTCCATTTTACTCTAATATAAATAATAATTATCCCTGTGCCTGTCCCTCAGTACACATATATGAGACTTTTTCCTGGTTTAAGTAAAAGCAGAATTGCTAGGTCTTAGGATATGTGCATTTTTCTATTTCACCAGGTGTTGACAGTGTCTGTCCACAGTGGAAACGGCGTTCCCACCAGCACTGTGAGAGAGTTCTATCTTCTCCACATCATCACCAACATCACATTAGACTTTTTCATGTTTGACCGTCTGATGAGTGTTAAATTTGTACTTTTTGATTAGTAATAAAGGCCATTCAGCTGTTAATGATCTATCAAAAAAATGTGGGAAAATACTTATGTTAGATGAGAAAGGTTAGACACAAAATTGTAAATTTAGCAACTCTTGATATTAATTTTTCTTTAAAAAACTACAATTACATAAAAATGAAACTTAAAAAGAAAAACAAACCAGAAGGCAATAAACCAAAATGTAACAGTGATTATCACTGGCTGGTATGACTGTTGATACTTTTCATGTTTTCTTTATTTTCCAAGAATTTTTTTTAACAAGTATGGATTATTTTTATAAACTGGAAAATAAAATGGTTGGGTTAAATCAAAACTGAAAAATTAAGTGCTTTAAAGAACCCACATGATTTGACACAGACTAAGACAGAACTACTAAGACTTCAAAATTAAAATGTTCAACTTCAGTTTCCAACAAACTCGTCTCTTTATACAATAAACTATCAGAATGGGAAGAGTTCTTCAACTTTTTTACATTAAACATATGGATATTATTTAAGGGCAAGAAAAAATTTGGTGATAAATTTATCAGAGGTAATCACAATTAACTTTAAAAATGAATCTAACAAAAATTTTTCAACCTGCCTTGTCCACCTTGCAACATACTGTAAGTGTCTCTTGAATGCAATACTTTTCTGTATCACTTTTAACAGTTACAAAGAATTCCACTGTAAAGATGAATTACTTTTATTTTCCCAAACTCGATTTTGGATAGTTTATTAAATCTAACTTGAACTAGACTGCTTTCACGTTTGCTTGTTTTTTTTTGCTACCATAAACAATATGGAAGAATATGTTCACTGCACAATCTTTGTGAACATCCATGATTTCTTCTTTGGTACACATTTTTATGAGTAGAAGTCTGGGTCAAAGAATATGTGTGTTTTTAAAAAGATTTTTATTTATTTATTTTTAGACAGAATAGGAGGAAGAGAGGGAGAGAAACATCAACGTGTGTTTGCCTCTTGTGCGCCCCTCTCTGAGTACCTGGCCTGCAACCCAGGCATGTGCCCTGACTGGGAATTGAACTGGTGACCCCTAGGTTTGCAGGCCGACACTCAGGCCACTGAGCCACACCAGCCAGGACACAATATGCGTGTTTTAAAGCTCCTACTGCCTATTGTCAGATTACCTTCCAAAGTACACTCCTATTATCAGAGTATCAGTTATCCTTTTCTCCGTGCTCTGCCAACATCTGGAACATTCTTACCAACATCTCTTTTGTGGTAGCCAGTTTAATTTGTATTTTTATGACCACCAAGATTTACCTTTCTCCCCAAAGTTTTTGGTAATATGCATTCTTTTATTATTTGTCTGTCTTCTTTGTTTTAAAAGTAGTAATTTTTTCTGAATATTATATTACTAGAAAAAACATAGGGGATTATCTATTGATAATTCTGTGAGATCATATGGGTTCTTTAAAACATAATCTTTGTAAAAACGATTTAAAAAACAAACAAAAGGTTAAAGCCCTTCTCTAAATTCTACCTCCTTCATTTCTGCTATGATAATCACTCGTATAGGCTGGTGTATATTCTTGTGGACTTTTAAATATAAGTGTATATATGCAATGAAATGCTCTTTATTCCTAGGTAGCTTTCACTTTTTTGTTGCTATTGAGAATGTAATTCTATTTTTGAACTTTGTGTATGAAGGAAAAACATTTTTAATTTCTATATTAAAAAGTAACTTTATTCTCTTGGTTTAAAAAAGTAGTTATATCACCCATAAATAATACCAATTGTCTTTAGTTGCAGTTAGGTATACTTCTAATTTCTTGTAACAGCTACACTTCTAGAACAATGTTATACAAAAGTGGCACACAGGACAGTGTAAGAATACCTTGTACAATCAAACATGGTTTTGGCTACTCACTTGAAACAGGTTTTTAATAACCATGTCAAGAAAATATTGTTCCTAGTTTAGTAAGAGTACTTTTAAAAATCAAGAATTGATGTTAAAAGGATTTGGCTTTTAAGACACATTAATGACTAAAAACCCCCACATACAACAGGATATATACTTACGATAACAGATGCTCATCAGGAACTGTAAAACAGGGATGGAAAGAAAGTTAATCATTGACTGCAAACATAATCATTGACTAAAAACATAAAAATCTTAAAAACAGCCCTGCCTGGGTAGCTCAGTTGGTTCGACTGTCATCCTGATACACCAAGGTTGTGCGTTCAATACCTACTCAGGGCACATACAAGAAACAATGAATGCACAAACAAGTGGAACAACAAATCTCTCTCTCTTTCGCTTCCCCTTCCTCTCTCTCTAAAATCAATGAATAAAAAAGTTTTTAAAAAATCTTAAAAAGATATAACAAAAAAGACTTTTGTGTAAGATGGTGAATTTAGCCTATGTATCTAAGTGTACTCCTTCCCAATATTCCACTAAATAATAAGACTTTTTTAAAAAAAGCATAAACTCCCACCCTGACTGGTATGGCTCAGTGGATTGAGCACCAGTCTTGGAACTGAGAGGTCACTGGTTAGATTCCCATTTAGGGCACATGCCTGCGTAGGAGAGGCAACCAATGGATGTAGCTCTTGCGCATTGATGTTTCTCTCCCTCTTTCTCCTTCCCTTCCTCTCCCTGTAAAAGTAAATAAATAAAATCTTAAAAAAAATAAAATAAAAAGCATAAACCCCCAAGGGTACTGACAGGGAGAAACAATACCTAAGATATGTTGGAAAATAATTTACAAGACCTGAGAAAAATGAATCTCAGGCTAGCAATGATGATAACCAAGCAATAACCTGACTTACACTCCAGAATCCACCATTTTCTCCCCAACCCCCCAAAAACTCAGAAATTGTGGCACCAGATAGCTGGAGGTGGGGATGAAGCAGGGGGGCTAAAATAAGACTCTTTGAAAGTAAGTTTAAGAAGGTAGAAGTTGATAGACTAATACTTTCAGAAGCATGAAGAAATATTATTTCCAACATAAAATTCAATATTTCGCTTATCAATTAATTGTGAAGACAGAAAAAGAACTTTTCTCAGACATGTAAAGTCTCAAAAAGCGTATCTCTTACTTTTCTCCAGGAAGTTACTACAGTATGAGTTCTATAAAATAAAGGAGCAATCTAAGAAAAAGAAAATTGTAGAAATACAAGATTCAACATCAGTGATGGGAATTCCCAGGATAAGAATAGTGAAGGGAGATCTCAAGAGACAGCTGGAGGAGCAGCCAGCCCCCCTATCTGAGCAAGTCAGAGGGCTCTGGGAGAGACTTCCATGGAAAATGAGATTGATCAAACCTCTCATTCAGCTGAGCATCTTGAACACAGATTGAGAACACTAATGATGAATTTGAGGTTGAAATAAGGATATACACACAACTAAACAAGCACATATACACAACCACGGCAGCTGTAACTCCAGGGAAAATGGAAAGTTACACAGGAAAGGAAAAGCAATTACCTTCCTACATGGCTCAGTTGTGTTTATATTATCATATAAATGTACTCAGAATCTTGCTCTAAAAACATTACCACTGAAGAACGGGAGTCAGGAAGAGTGTATGACTATCTAGCACAAAGATCTTTAAGCAGCAAACAGTTCTGAAAATAAACACAACAGTGGTGGCAGTCCTTCTGTCTGAGCTGTAAGCCCCTTCAGAGGGGCCACAGCGCTGGACAAACACGTGCGAACACAAGAGCCCCAGTCTGGCAACCTCGGTTTGAGCTGACAACAGATTGACTTTTTCCTTGCTCATTTTGGGATCAGAACGTGTTTGAATACCTGGCTGGCCTAATCTTCTAAGAATATATATATTATCTTAGTTTTAACTGAAATGAGAAAAAGATTGGCTTACTCTTCTCAATTCTTTAAAAACAGTGCAGTCCATAGGCCCTGGCCGGTCAGAGCATCCTCCTAATGCGCCAAGCTTGTGGGTTCGAACCCCGTCAGGGCACATATAAGAATCAACCAACGGACGCATCAATATGGGGAGCAAATTGATGTTTTTCTCTCTTCCCCTTCCCCTCTTTCTCTAAAATCAGTAAGTTAAATTTTTTTTTTAAACCTGCTGTAGTGAATAAGTAATGGCAGTTGAGGCCTACTTTGTTATTTATTAATTGTCCACTTTTATACCAGTTGAGTAGTTCTAATTAGCAGATGCATTTGATCACAAGTCCTGAGGTCGTCGCGGTGGTTTTGGTGAGGACGGTCACAGAGCGGGCTCTGCCGGTCGGAGGGGAAAAAGGTACTGTCACAAAAGTCAGACTTACCCCAGTCACTGCTTGTGCATTTGGGTTTTGTGGCCCTAAAATATTTATTTGCTAAAGAGGGTGTATGAGAGGATTAAAGTTAACCTAAGATCATGAGAAAAGAGTACCGTCACGTTTAACAACTTAACATTTTGCCTTTCTATGAGCCCCTGCAGGCTCCCGCCCCCCGGTTCTCCCCTGGGCCGCCCACCACCCGATGGGGGGTGCACCCAACAACCGCACCGATCCCCGGACAGATTTAGCTTTTCTCTTTTCTCCCCTCGCCCACCCCATCCTCTCCCCCTCTTCCTCCTCCCTTTTTTTTTCCTTTTCATTTTTTACGAACTAGGGGGTTTGGAACTAGAAGCACAAGGAAAACAAGCACCCGAGGGAGCGCGGGGTCGAGGACCCGAACGCAGTGCCCCGCGGGCCAGCCGACCGCCGCCTCCCGCCTCCCGGCCGCACGGGTCCCGCCCACGATCCGCCGTACAGCCACCAGCCTCCGGCCCTCACTTCGCGCGCTGTCCCGCACCGCCGCGGCCATCTCCCTCAGGAGTTCCTTCACGACGGCCGGCAACGTGACTGCCGGGAAGGCGACAGCCATGGCCCTGCCGCAAGCGGTCTCCGACAGCCCAGCGGCAGCCCAGTCACAACCGACCTCTGGACTACTAGCCCCCGTCGGGGCGGTGCCGCGCGGCGCCGTGACGTTTACTTCCGTCATCGCGCTTACGGCGGGCAAGGCGGTCGCTTCTCGGTACGTCACGGCCCTACAACGCGGCGGGCGTTGCGATCGGGCCGGACGTCTCGGGTTTGGCCGGTCCCGCAGTGCGCAGAGGACGCGGCGCGGCCATGTACCGGCTTCTGAGCTCTAGCCTGGGCCGAGACCTTTTGCGGGCCGCAGGGCGGCGGTGCGGGGTCTGTCCGGCGCACTTGCTCCCGGTGCCGGTCCGGGCTAGGGCGCCCGAGGTGGCGGCGCCGCCATCCCGACTTGCGCCGCAGGGCAGGGGCTCCGGCCTGCTGCCGCTGCTGGCAGGTGAGGGCTGCGGGCCGGGCGGGGCCGGCGGGAGGGGACGGCGCGGGCCGGCCTGGTGACCTCGGAGCCCCTTTCCGCAGCCATCGCGTGGTTCTCAAGGCCCGCCGGAGCGGAGGAGGAGAAGGAGCGGCCGGGAGCGGGCGCGGCGGCCGCCGAGGGTGCGGCGGACGAGACCGAGGCGGAGATCATCCTGCTGCTGAAGCGGGCCAAGGTGAGGCGGCCTTAGGGATGCGCGTTGCTGTGCCAGTTTGCCGAAGACGAGGCTCCGAGGGCACTAGATGGGTTATGGGGGAGCGGGGCGGTGTTGGAACCCGTCCAGGCCTGTCACACACGGCAGCGTGCAGTAGAACGGGGCAGTCTCGGGTGCAAATGGCAGTGGCACCACAGGCATCGTTCTTTAAAACAAAGTTAGCTGAAATGTTTTGTAGTTTTGTCGGTGAACCAGCCACGCTGACGCGACGGGCATACAGAATTTTTTATGCACAGTATATGACGTCCTGAAAATGAATTTTAGTGCTGGTTATGAGCGGTTTCGTTCTCTGATTTCTAAACTCTTCCTTTTCACCACATTCTTTTCTATTTTCTCTTATCTTCCTAGGTTATCCCAACTCTTATTGGGTTAACTACTGCTTTGATGCCAACAACATCCAAATTTCTATTTCCACACTGTGCCACTGACATGCCATCTCCCCTTTGAGGCTCTACCTCTCAGACTTAACTTGCCCCAAACTCAACTCTTCATTTTAAATTTCTCCCCAACACATTTCTTTCACCGTCTTCTCTTTTCTACCATCTACCCAGTTTTTTTAGCTTGGAAACCTCTTAGTCATTCTTGAAACTTGTGTGTGGTACCTTACCACTGCGTCCCAGTGCTCTTGCAGCCCAGCAACAAATCCTGTTGCCACCAAATCCAGAAAGTCAGCCCCCTTTTTTTCTATCTTCCATGCTATCACCCAGCCATTTTGTCACAGCTTACTACCTAGTAGTCTCGCCTGCCCTATTGCCCCCCTACATTCCATTCTTTGTGCAGCAGCCAGAGTAAGTTTTTAAAAGTAAATCAGACCGTGTCACGTTCTTGCCTAAAAATCTTGAATGACTTCCCATTGCATTTATGATCAAATTCTAACTCCTTGCCATGGCCTGCAAGATCCTACATGATACCACCCTACCTTGCCAACCCATTTGATAATAATCCTCTGGTTCACCATCTTCCCTTTCACATCTGTTTCTTTTCATTTCTTAAATGGTTTTTAAAGACCCATACTCTTGCCCTGACTGGTGTGGCTCAGTGGGTTGGACATTGTCCTTCAAACAGAAAGGTCACTGGTTCAATTCCCAGTCAGGGCACATTCCTGGGTTGGGGGCTACGTCCCAAGTTGGGGGCAGAGGCAACCAATTGATGTTTCTCTCACATGTCAATGTTTCTCTCTCTTTATTTCTCCCTCCCTCACCCTCTCTGTAAAAGTCAGTGAATAAAATCTTAAAAAAAAAAAAAAATCATACTCTTCAGCTTATAAGGTCTTTGCTCATTTTTCACTCTCTGTTTCACCCACAATTCCTTATTTGGTTGACTCTTTCTCATCCTTCCATGGCTCTCCCATTTAAAAGAGACCCTTATTGTTCCTTCTTATTACTTTTTTCATAGCTTTTGTCATTAGTTGTAATTATGCTTATTTGTTGTACAGGGTCACTTCCAGCCTGCAGGAAGAGAGAAAGAGGATGTAGAGTGAGGAGCTTTCTTACAAAGTATAATGTAAAAATTGCTCACATTCCTTTTGTCTGCATCTGTTGGCCAAAACTTCGTCATATGGCCATACATAGCTGCAAGAGAGGCTGACCTCCCTGTCACCAATGTAGACATAATGCCTAGTGCATGGTAGGAATTCAGTAAATATTTGATAAATGAATGAATGGCTTCCCTCTGTGTATTGAGATGTATAGCCATATCCTCTTCTGTCTGATAGCACATGCATGTGCTTTCTTTACCTTTCATTTTCCATGTTTTTCTCTTTTCAGTTGAGCATCATGAAAGATGAGCCAGAAGAGGCTGAGCTAATTTTGCATGATGCACTTCGTCTTGCCTATCAGAGTGATAACAAGAAGGCCATCGCTTACACTTACGACTTGGTAACTCATAATTTGAGCCACTGAGGAAGGGTAGCTGCGGGGGAAGCTTTCTTACTCTCCTGCCTGTCAGGAATGTAAAGCTCTTGGTTTTTGTTTTCACTTTTTTTTTGTTTCAATTTTTAATACCCTTGGGGTGTCCCTTGGGAGAAGTTTCAATCCCAGACCAAAAAGAAACAAGTATCATTAACATTTGTTTCTTCAAGAATGAGTGGATCTACATTTGGCTTGACATCCACAAAGTATATGCAAGTATTTATTGTCATACCATTGCTGTACTTTGCTAGATTAGTGACATATTTTTCTCTGAAAAATTTTTTATTTAGAGGATGAAAGCAAAAAAGAGTCTTTAACTTAAAGGTTTTGAAATAAGTAGGAACACAGTGCTCTAAACTGAAAAACAATTTGTAATTTGCTTTCAGATGGCCAACTTAGCATTTATACGGGGTCAGCTTGAAAATGTAAGTAAATCTCTTAGTAATATCTTGAATTTGTGAAGGACTAGTTTCACAGCAATGCTATTAGTAAGGATATAGGCTAAGCTGCTATAACAAAGAGACCTCAAAATAGAATGACTCAAACGTGAAGGAGGTGTGTTTCTTTTTAATGCATTAGTGCAGATGTTGTTAAACACTGAAGAGGCCTGTGTACCTTTGTTCCACGCAGTGGTCCAGAAGCCCAGGTTCCTTCTTAGATATGTCCTCATCTGCGTAGATGAGCTGGCTCGCCTCCAGCTTTCAGGAAGGAAGAAACAGAGGATGGAAGGCAAGCAGTTTCCTTGTAAAATATGATTTAAAAATTGTTCACATCCCTTCTGTGTGCATCTTTTGGCCAAAACCTTATCGGATGACCTATCCCTAACTGCAAAGGAGGCTGGCCTATTAAAAATTGAGGAGATTCTGTAACTGAAAAGGTGGGAAGGGGAGGGAATATTAGGGAATAGTTTGCAGTCTCCGCCACAGTAGGTTTGGATTAACGAATTTCTGAAGTTTCTGCTCATCACAAATTTTTAAGGTGGACAGAGGATGTGGAGTCCAGATCTTTTTAGTCTGTTTAGTCTATTAGTCTGTATCCCATCACAAGGATACTTTTCTCTCTGTGTATGTGAATGTGAGTGTGAGTGTGTGTGTTGTGTTTAATAAGGAATTATGCATCAGGCTAGTACTTAGAATCTAGGGTCATATAGTGTGGCCCAAGCAAGTAAAAGAGAAATCTTTTCCTTATGGTTTTAGGCGGAAAAACTTTTTAAAGCAACAATGAGTTACCTGCTTGGAGGGGGCATGCAACAGGTAAGGACATTGCCTAGGATCGGGCCCTCACTAGAGGAGGTTTCAAAATAGTCTTGCGTCCTGAAAAAACTCCACCCAGCCCCCAACATTTGCTTTGGCCAAAAAAAGGTAGATGTTTCCCGCCTAGACTTGTATAAAAACTGCTGATCTCATGCAGAAGCATGGTAGCTGAGGAATTCACGGTTGCCTAATTCCTCTAAAAAGATAAAGACTATGGCTTTCAGGTGTAAGTCAATCTAAAGGTTGATCTGAAGTATTCCATGAGGAATTTTTACTCGTCATGTATTTCCTTCATTCCTCTTTTTCCCAACAGGAAGACAATGCAATCATTGAAATCTCTCTAAAGTTGGCTAGTATCTACGCTGCTCAGAATAGGTGAGTATAGTCAGAATCTAGGTTGGGTGGCAGACAGGGAGCAGGACTGTGGGCAGAAAACTTTGACCCTGAGATGTTATATAATTTTCATTTACCTAATAATTATCTGGATCTCAAAAAAACTGGTGTCAGATTCAAAGTGTTCCCTTCCCTTGTCTTTGAAATCTTCAGTCTTCCGCAGTTTTGCCCCCGTTGTTTCTGCTGGCCTGCTGAATGGGGCATATAGCCCTCAACCCTGGCTGCACAGTGACAAAGCTAATCAGGGAAATTATAGTTAGAACTTCAGTTTAGCTCTTCCTAGAGAGGAGGGAGCAACGTAACAACTACTAGGGATGATAAACTTTGAAGAAACCATTTTGACAAGGATCAGCAAACCAGGAAGTTTACTGGCGAGTAAAACCTGGTGCCTTTCATTCTTTCTAGGTGTAGATCAAAGAAAAACCACTTAGGATGTAAGCAGAGAACTCCTCTAGAGAGTTTTGGGGTGAGTTTACGGGAGGACCTAAGAGAAGCTTTTTCTTACATTGTTAGTTGCTACAGAAGCTGGGTCCTGGAGGTTTGGAATGACCTCAAGCCTGGTGCTGTAGAGTGAATGTTCACTGAGATAAGGGGCCTTGACCCTGGTCCCTGCTGCCCTGTTCACCAGCTCCTTCATTCTTAGCAGGAGTGGCTTAGTCTCCCCACATTTGGTTGGATACTCGATAGGCCAGAGCTGCTGAGGGCCTTTAACTTCAAGTCTATTGTGTAGCTGTGAAGTCGGTCCATCCCAGGGAGCATTCCAGTCTCTCTTGGAGGAGTAACGGGACTAGATGTTGACAGGGTGTGACCTCCTAGGGTGGGAAGAAGCCCAAAGTTGGTAACACTGAAGAAGGAGACAAAGTCATGGTCTTGTAGGGGGGAAAACTTGTGTAGAAGCCACTAATAATTTGTAAATTACTCTGTGTTCTCCTTAAGAGTGATTGTTGTTTTGTTTTATTAAGACAAGCATGAGACCAGAAGTTGTTTATAGACACTTTGACTAGGAGCATCTTGTGGCCAGCCTCCCCTGCTCTGTGTCTTGGCTGGGTACCAAGCCATGTCTGCCAAGGTGTGGGCCTGGGGAAGCTTCTATTCTTCTGGGAACAGAGCAGAATAGTGGGGTCATCTGTTCTTCCTGGCAAGGCATTAGAGGAGAGGGGGTGAGCTTTGTAGTGCTGCTTCTGGTAAGAAACTGGAGCCAAAGAGCAAGAACCAGAATTGAGCTTCTGGGTGGAGAGGGAATTTCCATCATGTTTCTGTGCATGTCTTTACAGAAACCAGCAGTTGACGCTCGCTCTATCCAGAGTCAGTCTGCCTGCTGCTTGGGCGAGGACACAAGGGCTAGAGGGTCCAGGGCTAGAGTCAGGCTAAATGCCTTCTAGTGCCATTTCTGTAAGAGAAACTTGCATCAAAGACCAACAGCTTGGAAGAAGTATAAAGGTAAAAACCTTTTCAGAAGTTGTATGAGGCCATCAGTTAGTCCTCTGGGGCATGCAGGGTGGTCTCAGCCTCCATTCATGGTGTTACTCTGAGTAGGCGCAGGCTTCCAAAGGGGAGAAGCGGACTCACTCGGAACTGATAGAGGGAGAGGACAAAGGTGGCTGGTCATGTGGGTTACAAAACTACGGCTGCGGTCCCAGCTCCTTATGTCTTAAGTTACACTAAATGGGTGACTTGGAAAAAACACGACTTTTGAGAAAAGGCATCCAATTGGCATCCCTCAGAGACTTCTCTTTCCACCTTACTTTCTTGATAATATCGAAACTGCAGCTGGGAAAATGAGGCTAAAAGAGGAGTTTGTGAAAAGGCGAATAACAGATTGCTGATCTTTGCTTTGCAGACATGAATTTGCTCTTGCTGGCTATGAATTCTGCATTTCAACTCTAGAGAAAAAAATTGAAAGAGAAAAGGAAATAGCAGAAGACATTTTGTCAGGTAGGGAACTCTGGCTGTTTTCTGGACATTGCCCCAAAGGGCTTCACCATCAGTCTGTGGGAAAGGGAGTTGGGGGATGGAAAGTCATCTATTTGGGAAATTAAGTGGCTATTTTTAAGGTCTCAGCAGAGGATTTGGAATAAGATATTTTGGTTAGATGGCTTGACCACTGTTTTTTTAACCCCTCAGTTACATGTTCAAAATTTATGTGTTGACTTTTATTATATATAACCTCCGGAAAATTGAGGAGCAGAAAGGGAAGCTTCAGCTACCAGTCACAATTCCAATTAGTTGCCTTTGGTCCCAGATAAACACCAAGTTACGAGGTTGTGCAACTCATCCTCAGTGTGGAGGGAAGAGTGTAAAGAGTTAAGCTAGGAATAGAATGGGATGGGCAGGAAGCTCTCCAGCTCTAAACCATTTGGGTTTTTAAATGTGGTTTGAAGTATTGGGAGTTTTCAGATTTGACACTCCTCCTCTCATTCTCTCATTTCACACTCTGTGCCAAGAGCAAGCAAGACGTAGGTATAGCTGTCAACTCTGTTGTCTCTAAAGCAGTAAAGCCTGGAAGACTTGTCTGTACTCAGTTGTCTTCCAGTTCTCTCTTGAACAGAAACCATTTTTTCCATCACTCTGCTGACGCTCTTTTTATGAAGGTTACCAGTTCTCATTCCTTATCTTCCCTGCTGTCCTTATTAGCAGCTCTGACCCAGGTGATCACTGTCTCCTGTTGGAAATGTGGACGCCTCCCTGGTTCCTTGCCTTTCCCTTCGCTGTCTCTGAACTAGGCCGACTTCAGGGCTGTCTTTGACCCTCTTCTCCTTTTCTCTCTGCCTCATACCCTAGGAGGTAACATTTAAGCCCCATAATTTTAATAACAATTTTACACCTTCAGTCCCAACTTGCACATGAACGGCAGACCCGTGGGTAAGATTGTTTACCTGACATCTTGAATTTCTAATGGTCACCTCACACTTACCATGTCTGAAACAAACATGGTTTTAGCTGTTCACAAACTTGTTTCTCTACCAAGCCTCAGTTTAGTAAATGGTACCATCATTCACCTAGTTGCTTTGGCCAAGAACCTAAGAATCATCTATGATTTATTCCTCACTTCTTGTATCAACCGTCAAAACATCCCCTTCTCAGACCAAGCCTCATCCCATCCTCTCACTCTGCTGCTTTAGACCAGGGCATTGCTTTCTCTTGCCTGGACACCTGTAATAGTGTCTCATAGGTTTTCCTGCTTCCCTTCGTTCCCTCACACAGTCTGTTCATACAGTAGGCAAAGTGATCTTTTAAGAAATCAGTGCTTTTGCCTCACCTTGAGAACAAATTCAGAATTTCTGTGTGGACCCATACGGCCCTACATAATCTGATCCCCAGCTGCCTCTTCTACATCATCTTCTTCTCTCCCTCTGCTTATTCCATGTTCACCACTCAAGTCTTTTTTTTCCCAGCTCAGTGCTGTCTCCAGCCCTTTTTCCTTGCTGTTCCCTCTGCCTCGCTTGTTCTCTTGTACCTTCGCATGGCTGGCTCTCTTCATTTAGTTCTGTGCTCAGATAATCACTTACCCTGATAAAGACGGTCATGTCAGCTCTTCGCACCTTATCATTCTTTCCTTTTCTTATTCATACTTAAAAGCAGGTCTGTGTTGTGTGCTTGTGTTTGTATTGCCACTAAAAGTATATTTTTGTTCAAGCGCTTTTAGTATTTGTCTTCCCTATCAAAAAGAGATAGAATTCATCTGTTTTATTAACTGCTATATCCTTAGTACCTAGAGCTGTGCCTGGCACATAATTAAGGCTCAGTAATTGTTGAATGAAAGAATAAAAAACTCAACGAAACAAGTGAAAGTTTCTATGCAGTGTGGAGTGCTTTGAGGAAGTTCACAAAAGATGTAAAAACAAGTTTGGCTGTCCATACCCTTGCTGCTTTTCATTCCTTGCATCCACTATAGACAGTTTCTTAAGAGTATAAAGTTATCTTTTCGGATTCCAAAAGTAATACCAGTGCATTGAAGAAAATTTGGAAACCATTAAGAATAAAGATCATCCATAATCACACTAATATTTTTTGTTGTGTGTCTCTGTAGGCTTGCTTTTGCCTTATACTATTTAAATTTGAAGAAACAAATTATGGATCATACTGTATATACTATTTGTAGCCTGGTTTTTAAAAATTTAGTAATATATTTTGAAAACACCTTTTTTCAGGCGAAGGAATTTTAAAAAAATTTTTATTGATTGATTTGAGAGAGAAAAACATCAATTTGTTATTCCACTTAATTTAAGCATTCATTGTATTCGTGTATGTGCCCTGACTAGGGATTGAACCTGCAACCTTGGCATATTGGGACAACATTCAGTTAACTGAGCTACCTGGCCAGGGTCAGGCAAAGGAATTCTTCCTGGAGAGAGCAAACTAATTTCTGTTATAAACATTGTTACATTTTACTAGTTATGCAATAAAGAAAATGTACATTATTCTTAATCTTATTTTTTTGTAAAGGAATATATCCCCACTCAGTTTTGAACCAACTAAATCTATTTTCAACTGCTTTTTACTGGCATGACTAACTCTATCTCAAGAGTAGATAACTTCAGGTCACATAAAAACTTGATCTAGAACTGTGTGTAGTGGTTTTACCTGAAATCAGAGAACAAAATAAAGTGCTTT